>LUCH01003777.1:16880-37792 GCA_013368495.1 Paragonimus heterotremus
GGTTACTTTTGCGAAATTGACATACAAATTATATAATGAGGGGGCAAGCAGCTAGGCAATATCGATCTAGTCATGAGACAGTCAATCAGGTGAGTTACTGCTTCCGACTATTCTGGCTATAAAAACTTCCTCACCTTGTCCGACGCCACACTGGCTTGTCACTCTTTGAAACGCATTGAAACGGAAATGTCAAACGGATTCCATTAGTGTTTCTACTGATTATATAAATAACTTATGCATCACGTACTAATGAAATGGTACGTACGGTATGCTTTCGGCCACCGTTTACGAGTATCCACCTAAACAAGACAAGTGGTCAGGGAAAATTTAGCAATAGAGCACAACTTACCTTAACTAAAGACATCTTATCTGCTTCTCATCAGTTATCTGAGCAAAACTGTTGCAGCCTATTCATAGTGGACTGACACTGTAATGAAAGACGAAGGCCGTATATGGCAACTCATTCAGAGGAACCAGTGTGCCCAAATACACTTGATTTAATTTGTAAGCATGCTGAAACAAACAAAGCCAATTTGTCTATTTTTGGGGAAATTTTAATGTCGTACACTGAAACTTTCAACTTTGGTTTCCGTATTAGGTCCCCCCAGCAGCTCGCTACGATAAATTTAGCCTAGCTTTTCTTTTTTGCTGGTTAAGCAATAGTTTGTTGCCGATATCGTTGAATTGTCACTACAAACTGTGCGTTTATAATGAGCACACACTCGGTAAAGATGAACCGATATTGCCTAGTAATTAAAAACAGTGATTTCATCTGAATGACTGTCTGCTCTACTTTGAAAAACTTGCATCGTTTCACCAGGTTCAGCTGTTGCAGTTCCTTCAAACATATGTGTAGCTTCATGTGTGAATGCATCAGTCGTTTTATTCAGCCGTTATTGTAGCGACTTTAGAGTCCATAGAATGCATAGTCAGTGGGTAGAATAATAACGTTAATTTTGGAAACTTGAGGCGAAGACGACCTGAACTGCAGAAAATTAAGCACGATGATTATTGAGCAAAGCAGGTGATGGATAATACAAAGCAATGTCCAGATAGTTGTCATCCGAACCTAATGTAGTGTGTGAATTTGAAGAGTCCAAGTGTCTGCTATTTACCGGCATATTCCTAAATATTAGGTTGTGCCTAATAGGCCATCTGTAGGAACTACACACACTATGGTTGATCGTTGAAATCTAGCAGCTTCTCATCAGTTGAGCACTATTCACTATGCATTGTAAGCCAGCAAGATCAACTAGTTCACGAGACCACCCAGCGGAAAAACTAGAACCGAGAACATCCGCTGTTATTCTGCAAATTTAATAAAAAGCCTTGTCTTCTGTCTGTTCAAACCATTGAAAGGAAGCAACGTTTCGACTTGTATACACGAAAACTGTTTTTATTCTGGCACAGACATCTTTCATTTTTTACTGCCAATACTAGCTTTCCGCCATTTGTTTACCTTACGTAATAGGTAATCTGCCCGGACAGGTCAGAATTTTGTTTGCTCTGCACCGACATTTTAGCGAAGACTCGTATCTTTTCTTCAGACATACAAACATTTACTCTATTAGCTAAGTTTATCGAAGTATGAAATTTTTGCGACTACTTAAACATACTCAAGTTTTGTGATTAGCAGGGTTGATCAGCAGTGTACACTTGCTAAGATTAGCCGTGCTTCCATTGGTAGACGAATCGATCTCAGGAACGTTTCTATTACCAAAGGTGAACCGTCAGTCACAGGTGCTTGTGAGTATTATTCAGTCATTCTGAATGTAAAAGATGTGATTACATGGCAGGGTTGTTCAGTTTACGTCACTTATGAGCTTTAAGTACGCTGCTCAGAAAGTTGAATGGAATTTGGAATTTTAACTTAACTTAGAAGACTTGCCAGACAGTTCATTGCTTACAATTAACACCACAAACACGTTCGAACAACCTGGGAGTTACTCATTAACGAGTTTAACCGATAGTTTAGACATGATAATTCGGTTTGCTTGAGACAGTTGAGGGATAGTTGACTTGTGGCAATGCGAAACGGGGTTAAAATACCGTTTGCAGCAATGACCTGTATCAGTAACCAGCTTCATCAAAAGCAAAGCTCGTATCTAACACTTCTTCTGAAAAATATTAGCAGGCGGTTCTATTTCAATAAAAATCTAATAGCACTTTCAAATGACTTTCAGTTTAAAACAGCCAAATCTCCGCTGGTTGACTAGTGATGTGAAAAGCATTTGATGCAGTTGAATTAGGATTGCAAGAATGTTCACAACACTTAGCGACTCAAGAGTGCTCCCCAACAGAGTCATCGGGAGCTAAGAAAGGCCCTAATAAATACTTCCTAACTCTACATTTGGTGAAGTGAATAATTTAATTCGGCACCTTGACAGCCAGCCGATTCGAACAACTAAGACGTTGGAAGCAAACTGTCATAATATGCAGTATTACTGAACACATGGACCTTGTACATTGTTAATGTCACACTCTGAGGCGAAAACAATTTCGTAGTGTAGGGTGAAAAGCAATATATATTTTTTGCTAAAAATTCTGCTGAAGCTTACAGTCGCTTTGAGAAGAGACAGTAACTGTCCCGTTAGCCCTCATCGATGACCCCTCGATTAGGTCTTCTTTCGAGGTTAAAACACGGAAATCATTAATTTGTTGACCAATAATATTCAAAGAGGGGTTGTGAGAAATATTTTGGAATGTGACAGCTACGATCAGCAGTGAATGCTGTTCAGTTTGTAAGGAAAAACCAAAGTTCCTTGCTGCTTATCGGTTGATGGTTAGGTTGCAAGTTATTAATGCTAGTTACCTCAGACTCACTGAAACCCGTGGCAGTTAGGCACGCTTGTAGAACTATAGTATCGTTTATGATCTCGAGGTAGACTGAGTTTTTTGTGGGTGCTCTTGCCATGTGCACTCAGCTACATTGTATTTAATATAAATGGCACATACAACTTGAAAACAAGTCATAAATTCCGTAACAACCACATTTCAGCGGTAATGTTTAGTGAAACTAACCAGTCACAAAGTTGCCGCCGCAAAAGAAGTATGCTTTTTTAAAGTAAAAATTGGCATCGGAATGGAGAACGACCAGCCTAACAAGCTTGGTTCCAAGTGATTGAAAAATGTCTAGACCGAGGTGAGATTAATATACAACAGATGCCCATCAAATCTCACGTAATAAAATCAATAAAAATGGGCTATCAGTCAATCTCAACCGTTCTCACATTAAACAATATTTATTTGATTAAGGTTGTATCAGAAAAGAGTTGAATGCTCGTCTTGGATCACATCGGTTTACGATGAAGGTTATAAAGCTATGTGTTCTTATTCAAAAATTTCGTTCATCTGAAAAGATACGAAATTTAAACGGAACACGCAATATATAAGTGCAAGTGGAATGTGTATGTTGGCCAAACTTGACTTGAGGTCCGTGAACAGATCAGAAGTTACCTTAAATAGGAGACCAGGAGGTGTGGATAACAGCAAGACGTATGCGTCAGAGTGACCTTGATTTGTGTCCATCGCAAAACTCAACCCGTTATTGTGCTACATCGAGCTTCAATTTACGACTAAAATATTCTTATCCAGGTTAAATCCAGCACCCGGTAGTGAACACACACGACCACAACCACCAGGTTTGTCGTGTGTTTTCGGTAAATTATTATCAATAAGCATTAACTACTCACTGAGGTGTACTTAGTATCGACTTTTAGTTCATAACCTGGCAACAAATAATAGCTACTGCTTTCTTCTCAAGTACTGAACTCTTCAAGCTTGTGAACTAAGTGCAGACTGTAAACTGTTTAAAACAAACCAGATATAAATTAATAAAATATTATGATTGATTCTGTTCACGACTCAACAACACGGAGACAAGGGTCACTGTGGACCACGTAATAATGCCGATATAAAAGGTGTGTGAGAACGAAGACAACACTAGGATCCGTATATGTTGAACCGACATTTTTGAGAAAACAGCCCTGATTTTGTTCCACTCGATCAGTTACCGTTTCATACCATTTAAGTCCAGGTAGTACCAACGGAAAATGGCTGAACCATGATAACTGTCGGTTCTGGACACAATGTATTTTTTTCCCTCATGATTTTGCCGACTTTACACATATTAGTGTATCCCAACTTCTCGTTCTATTGTCTGCATATTTTCCAAACCGCTTCATGACAAGTTTTTACCGAATAATCAACGATCACTTCATATAAAATTGGGAGCTGGAGCACAATTGTTTTTAATGTCATAAATACTGAATCATTCAAGTCGTAAACAAAATATTTGTTTCACCGAAATTTCCTCAGCATACTTCCCCACTCACACACAGACTCTATTTGCACGGCGAATGTAAATAGTTAACTGGTTTTCCCTCATTTGCTTGACCATCTGAAAAAAATAGTTTAATTGCTGTCGAATCGTAAATGCATAAGTTGAGACCGTGTAAGATTGGAACAGAAGAAAGTTAGATGTATTTAAAATGAAAACAAATAGTGTTTTCCACATAGATTGAACATTACCTACAATTGGTCACAGCTGTCGCATTCCCACAGACTTTCCAGTCGGCCCGTTTCCAAGAGAAGCACTAGACTCGAGTTTCGCTCTGATTATAGCTCGTCATTAGTGCATATCATCGCCACTGCAGCCGGGACTTGAACCACGGACACGCTGTTCATGAGCAGGCGACCGTGTTTACCACTGCGCCATTCACCTCACATTAGGCGAGACCGGATTACCATATGTGAACACTCAACCACTTTCGTTTGTGAGTAATGATCAGGTTGCCCGATCGCCTCGAGAGGAGACACAGTTACTATCTGTTAACTCCAATCGATGACCCCTTCACTAGGACTTCTCTCCAAGTTGAAATCCCAGAAATCATTGACTTGTTGAGCGATATTTGATTACTGGCAAGTAGTAGGGGATTTCGGTTTTCACGTAGATCATAATGAATGAGCAACAACGTTCTGGTGTCTTTTATCTTGCAAAGTTTGTAAAAACCACCAAGCAACAGAATATACGGGGTTTAAAGAAAATTGTTGTACTAACTTTCGAGTCAGTTAGCGCTGATTTTGTGATCTGATAAACACAAGACTATTTCAGGTGACTGGTGCATAAGAGCAGGACATTTACTGATGACAGATGAGGAAGAGTGTAAGACTGTAAGTGAGATCAATGTCTGTCAAAAAACCTCTCGCATTGCATTCAAAATTGTTGTTCACCAATCAACCATGACGAGGCGAATGCTTTGCAATTGTTTATAAGACGGATGATCACACAGTCAATATAATAATCATTTTTCGCACTTATTGGCGACAAGCGGATGAAAAAAAATCTGCATTTGCAATAACGGAAGACAAAAACCCGGGATCACGTCTAGACGTGATATCGTGAGAGGTAAAATACTCACACTCGTTATGAAAACAAATGCATTGGCTGTGGTATGGTATAAGGAATAAATTTTCGCAAAGCATTTCATGACCATGTCATGAGATCTAGTGTGAACGATATAGCTAAGAAGAGAAAGATTATTAGAGTATACTACAAGTCAGACTTTGAAGACTAGAATATACAAGGAGTAGCTTCATATTTAGCATAACAATGGTTAGTGCCGACACTTGATGAAGTTCAGCAGGGAATTTTTGCAACCATCACCGGATTTGTCAAACACTGGTTCTCCTAATTTGAATTTAACGAGATCACTAGAAATATTTTCAATGAAACGTCTTTCAGAACTCCAAGGTAGAGTGAAACTAAGCTGTGGACAATTTTTGGACAAAACATCTGTTGTAATAAAAGTTAACATGAGAATATGAGCACATTATTAACAATAATGGTTAATTGCTCCCATAATGAAACACGGAAACATGTTTATCTCTGAACAACTGAGGAGTTTGTCATAAAAGTTGTACATCATTCACAGGTGGGGGCAGCTTTCTCATTCCATTGATTTTTCAGCTAGCCTGTTTCGAAAGCACACACACTACTCAAGTTTCACTGTTGTTAGAACTCGTTAGTGATGCATATATTAGCTACAGTTGGGAACAGAATTTGGTCAAGCTTTCTTGACATAACTTTGTTGAACACGGTACTATTAATTTCTCATTAGGCACGGTCAAATAACTCGCTTCTTAAAGAGTAACCACCTCTGACTTGGTATCCTAATTCACACATCTTAGTATATGTATCTAAATTTGTTTATATTAAGTTTATGTCTTAATTTTATATCTTTTCATGTCAGCTTAGTAGAAACTGGAGAAAATAATTATATCGCTCAGTTTTTAAACGTGTGTTGCCCAATCATGGACAATACAAACGACTGAGATATGAAGGCACTGATGAGTGGTCGGGGATATGGTTAATTTCAAGTTGATCATCACCCAAAAGTGATCACAATTTTCACATTCCCAGTTGGCCCCTTTCAAAAAGAATCACTAGAATCGAAGTTTGCTCTCACTAGAGCTTGTCGGTGGTGTATATCCTTGCCACTGCCGGAACTAGAACTCCAGCCACACTTTCATGAGTCAGTCGTGTTGACCACTGCGCCATTGCCCTCACAATAGGCACGACCGAGTGATCATATATGAACACTGAGCCACTTCGACTCGTGAGTAGTGAAAGCATTGACTTTCGGGTTGAGATGTGATAAAAAAGGGACAAATCTCTTGATTTTCAATAGGTGGAGTAGTACCTGTACTGAATTATTGGCGTTGATTGCCTAAACGACTTAATCGAGTGCCATATGTTTTTTGACTAATCAGTTTTCACATGACCCATCCAATCTAACTAGAACCTCTATCACAAAGGCTGCATATATTTAGACGGAAAATGCAAAACGCAATCAATGGGCAAACGTTCCGCTATGAGACAAATTCTACTCTTGTACAGGTCTTCACTGATCGATCTGGACATCACTATCCTGATATATTTGGTCTTTCTGCAAGATAAGGTAATTAAATACAATGCGTTTTCACGAGTAACACCAATGATGATGTTACCAAGATCAACCAAATTAATTCTTCCAGCTGATTGGTCAGTTGCGCGCACATGGAGTGCATCGCGTTCAGCTTGTTTTTGACAAATATCCATGCCACAGTTGAATTGCCCAGTAGCAGAAGCCTACACTTCCACTACTATCCTGTGATGACGTTGTGACTCATAAGCCCACATTCCGTATTCCAAACTACCACCAAATTTTGGCTTTTGATGATAAGCTTGCCGAGTTCAGCGGATACACCACGTTGAGTCGTGTAAAACCACGGTACAAACGAACCGTGTCTAAGGTGAGTCACGTAACTTACCGGTATCGGGAAGTAAACAATAGTTGACTAGGCCGTTTTATTCCGTTTGGGTATACAGTCAGTACACCTGTAAATGTGCAGCAAGCTGTGGGAGAACTATACTGTTTTTCTATCGGGTTCAAACCACCTAACTGACGTTGGGTTGTTCTGATCGTTTCCTCCAACTCGTTATTCTCGAGCATACCCATAGAAGTGTTCGCTAGTATCGGGCCTAACGATGTGCCCAGAGCTACGCCATTAATCTGACGATAAAGCTCACCATTGAATCGGAACTGAATGTTACTGGTACAGTACATTAATAACTCCTTCAGCTCATGCACCGGTAGGCCGATCTTAATCCGGCGACTGTCGATATAATCACACGAAAAATTATATTGTTTCGACAAGGGGACACTGAAAAATAGGGACGATACATCTAAGGATAGCATTTTCTTGTCTGATACATTGAGTTTGGAAATAGAATCCGCAAATTCATATGTGCCTCTTAGACTGTAGTTCGTAACTTCTCTCTTGACCGGTTCCTGAATCTTCACAAGTCACATATCTAATATCGATCTAAGCGGTACTCCGTCTTTGTGTATCATGGGTAGTCCGTACAGCCGCGGGATGCGGGTTCCTGTTGGACGGATGCGGTCGAATACGTGTGCACTATTGGCATTAACCTGTTTCGACCGTCGTAGAAGCCTCGAGAGCCCTTTCTCGTTTGCCGTTGTCTTGTCTTTCCCGAATATCCCTTTCTGAAATTTCGTTTTATCGGACAAAATACTCATCATTTTTCAACTATAATCACCCCTATTCAACGGTACAATCACGGCTGCCTTATCTGATCTTGATATCATAACCGACTAATCCATTGTCAGTGCAGTAAAACCTCAACCTATAGATTACTTACAAAGTCCTACCAAGAGGGGCTTACTGCATTGGAAATCGATCAGTCGATTATGATACCAAGATCAGATAGGGGATCCGGAATTCTTCTGCTAAATAGGGGTGATTACATTTAAAAAATGATGAGTATTTTACCTGATAAAACGAAATTCCAGAAAAAGAACACTGCCCGGAATAACAAAGAACATTAACTCATCCATCTTGGCCCACCTGGTTGACTGTGGTCAAAACACAGACACGGATAAGGCGTTTTGCATCGTCTACCGTGCCTCGGCCGCCGCGTCATGAAAGATCAAGTGGCGCATCCTGTCTATAGCCGAGGCGGTTGCAGTCCGATTACGTCAGTTGGATTTTTGTGTTCAAAACATTTTGTTCACACCCTGGGATTACCTTGGCCAACCATCAGCAGTCAACTCATTCAACAGTTTGATCCCGTCTCCCCCAACTCACCCCAATTAACAGTGACTTCCTAAAACCCCCCTCCCTTGTGATTATGACCACAATGAAGTCATGTTTGTGCTTCACCTAATCGGTTTACCCTCGTACGATTTTTGATCAATAACTTCCCATGCTATTACTTGATTTGATATATAATTATATCAGCCTGAGATGAGAATTTATCGAAAGTAGTTCTGTTCGCTGAAACCAAAACTGTTTTAACACACCAAACTTGTTAAATCAATGCAAGCATTTTTAAACCTGTTAGTTCCCACCTCTGTTTATATAATGACAGTTGTCTGAAAGTCATATTCTCTGATCTTTCATACGACTTCCAGCAGTGTTGCTGTGACGAACCAATTAGAGTGCATGAACATAATGGATGGAACTTCTGCATGTTCTAGCACATTCAATCGTACAAAGAAACCAGACAATGTGTTGTTTGTGGTTAAACAACTACCCACTGAAGTACAGATATTAATTAGATGACCTGATCACTGAAAGACAATAACCCGGTTTAAAACCCGCAAGTATCAGGAATTTGACATAGTATCGTTCACCGGTTGACATTTCATCCAAATCCTTTGTATATAATCTGAAAGGCACTGATTAGATGAAAATGTGTTTATCATTTACGTAATGCCAAGTACACGATAAACTCCAATGGTATTAGGTCTTTGTTCACAAACATACTACGACTTGAAACGATGGATTTCATCTGTGATTTCATTTTCTTCAACTGTGTTATTCTTCGAACCCAGTTTGACCATTTGGAACTTTTATTATACACAAATTGTGAGATTTTTTGTCGTGTTTGCAACAAACGGATGGCATAGCCATGGACAGCTTAATCGGGCCTGTTTTATCTGATGCGTTCGTGGCTACAGAACAGCAGACAATATTTCTGATCATGAACGAACTGAAGGTGGACAGACGATAGGTCAACAATCTACTGTTTGCTGAACAAAATAGGGAAACAGATCGATAAAGGAATTTAAGCTTTTAACTGTTCATTCAAGTCTCTCAATGATGTGCAAATAAGAACTAGAGAACAACTAACTTTTCCTGAAAATCACGGTTAAATATCATCCAGATGGATATATTGAGAGTGCAGTGTAATGCAAACCAACACGGAACTTTGCGAAGTTGATAATTATTACCTATAGAAGGTTACTAATACGTACGATATTTTACAGAGCGTCAAGAATGTGCTTTTAAGGTGGACTACAAATTGAAAAGGCAACATTGTATGAAGCTTTTCATGTCATTTTACTTGGACAAGAATAGACTTACTGTCCAGGAGAGGGCAATTGTGGAAGTTCCTAAACCTTCTTTCACCAGATTTTTTTCAAGTTTGCTAAACACTTCTGGAAAGATGTTCATGGCTAAGATGAAGCGCTTTTATAATGCAACAAAACGTTCCCTACTCCTATAAGCAACTAGATTGCCTCTGCACCTTATGGAAGAGCAAAATTCCATGTTTTCTGTCAATCAGTTTTCCTCCAGTTTCGGAAAAGTCTAGAACGCTTGAGCCCATGGCTAAACAGCAGGTCGCAAAGTGATCGAGAAATGCCCCTGAGCTGGAGAGTAGAAATCAACGAGGACGAGACACCCCTTCTTTCATTAGAGTACAGCGCTAAATAACAGGTCACAGCGTCCACGTCGCACAACTGTTTGCGGTAGTAATGAAAGACCTGACTTCGTAAATATATGGAGACTCTTTTATTCAGCTGTTGAGAGCCGGTTATACAGGTCCAAATGCAGCCGACTATCAATCTTTGCGGGTTTTTCCAACTGTTAGCAATAATCACGACTCATCCCGAGTTGTATTTTCAACTATTTCAGTTGAGTCTCAGTATTTTGTTACAGTCGCAGGTTTACAGTTGTACAGTGTACGAAGTGAATTCTTGTAAGTTGTGTCTTCTGATTGTTCTCGCCAAGTACAGATGAAATGTCTCCAAAAATGTGCTATGGTGTCATGCCTTGTTATGTTCTAAGTAAACGGTGCATCAAATTAAGGAGCAAGGAACTTTCACTGAGTCAGACCAGAAAGTGCATTTAACTTTCCATATTCGATGGCAAAATATAACACAATAGATGAAACTTTTGTCCAAGAAAGGTAGTTATGACAGTCACTTCGTCGAAACGTCCACAAGTGAGAATAAATCTCATAACCGGTAACAAACACTTGTATGCTGCCATTCTGATCATAATTTTGCATTATATATTTCAGTGCATTCTACTTACCTGGTGTTTGGAGCGTACTTTTTGCCTAAACCATTAGTGAATCAGGTGCTCGATTACCATGTTTAGCCGTGCTTCACAACGAATCGACAGAAACGATCGATAAAACCCTGTCATTTTCACTGACAAGTAGATTAAGTGAATGCGTTTACAAGTCTCAGTTTATAAGACTATATCAATGCCCATGGGATGGTAAGAAGGCAGACCGGCATCAAGGTGGCTAGAGTGGCTTCGAATTTGAAACGATGTCGTAGTTTCAGGCCGGAGGAATGTGGCTAATGTCCAACGATGTCTACCAGGATTTCAACGATATAAATAGCGTTATATCGATTCCGTAATGAAAGCTGCTGTAAATGGTGAGTTGTGAATAACAAGATTAAACCTGTCTTTTTCGCTATTGACCACAGTGGTCTGTGACTGGCAGTACTGCTCAGGTTGCCTAATATCGTCGCAAGAGAAGACAATGTAACTGTAATGTTAACTTTAGTCAGTGATCTAATGACTAGGTTACTTCAGTAGAGTTGAAAGCACAGGATTCATTGGGCACGCCGCGCTACACAATAATTGCCCATAAACAGTTTGGAATTTATGGCCAGACCAATGGCGAAAAATATTGACATCGGCTGGATTTGGACCAGCGAAATAAATGGAATGCCCCTACTCGGTATGTGCTTCACAAGCTCAGCAACGAAGCCACGCTGGAAGACGAGGAAATCCACATTTAGACACAATTTGCCATCTAACATACAACTCAGTAGGCCTAGGATTTGATTGATAATACTTCGGTTGTATTTGGGGTATTCAGATTATGCTAAATTCAGCATCACCCAAATTCAATCACATTCCTTGCATTCGGGTGAATCCTTCTAACAGTCCACTTCTTACGGAAGCACCAAAATCGAGTTTCGACTTTGTTTAAGCTCGTCAGTAATATATATTCTCGTCCGATCTGGAATTTTCACTCCGACTCTACTGTTTGTGAGACTAGTGTGTTAACCACAACGACAATAATCTCACAATAGACATCACCAAGCAATCATGTTTAAACGCTCAACCATAACCTTGCATGAATAGCGCATGGATTGCCGGATCGTCACGGTTACAGATACAATAAGTGTCCTTTGAACTCCAGTCGATAAATTCATAACCAAGAACTTCTTATTTAGATTGAAGCCACGCACTTTATTAGACCAAGTGAACCATGTACACGGTTTGAACTGAATTTCGATAGGTAAGATTATTTCGGGTTGAACACCATTCACATCCGATCACGCTACTCGCATGTACAGAATCCTTCCGGTCAGTCCATTTAGTAAGTTCAGAGGTACCGATTTTCTTACATAACTTGCCTGAAGTCATCGGACAATATGAACCTTACTTACAAGCTATTGTTCTGAAGCTTTTAGATCTGGTGATCTAGTCTTTCCTGATGTGAAGTCAACACGTTTATCTTATTACGAAAACTTTATTGGAATATAAATACTGCAGTCGGAGTCAATTTTGGGGAAGTATAACTCATCTGTTTCAGTGAGACGAGGTACTCAATCCTCTGATTACTGAGCATCTTAGTTCATCAAAAGTGTCACGAGACATGAAGGAGGAATTAATGCATCGTTGGACAGTTTGCCAAACAAGACGTGTACCACAATAGTTTAAACTGTAATTCAGTTAATCTCCTAATTAGTGTCAGTAACATGTTCCATATAACACTACTCTGAAAGATAGTTCATTTATAAATGTAATTCGACATAGACCGTTTGTTTGTCAATCGCGACGCTGTATTTGTTATGCCCGATAAGAAAACGACAATGTTTTATTCAGTTAATCAACTGAAACTGAGTTTCGTTGAACACACAGAAGGGATATCAGTATCTAACCATTATTGTGATATTCTGTTTCTGATAGTGACTGTTTCTGACGGTGGTTTTAAGGTTTTTTAATCACCAAGGACGAATGTAGCAAAAGCCTTCCAGGTCTCGTTTACCTACCACAACCGAAGTTTTTCTAGCGTCAGCATCAACCTAAACGGTTGTATGAGTTGAGCACCAACTCGGCTCTTATTTGCCTGTTATTTACAACAGTTGTGGTCTTCCTTAGGGAATTTTTACTATGCTAATATTGACAACGAACTGTTTGACCACAGACGATCATTCAGTTGCCTGAAGAAAGGTTCTTCTGAAATGAAGTTTAGAGGCATATAGACAAAATTGACCCAGTGGTCCAACACTGATTCATGTAAAATCATTTGCGAATCCTTTGTGTACGCCATACGTTTATATAGTAATTCAAAACTAACAAGGATATTCTTTACAAAAGTTAAAGAAAAACACCGCCTGCGTGCAAACCATCACAGACCTGTTCGATAATCGGATTGTGGAAGACAAACGGCTTCATGCTATACTACTAAGTCTAGCTAGCCTAGGAAGAATTTGAGCGCACTGGAGTTTTTCTGTGTCCGATGTAGTGGAAATGTAGAGCTCATATGAGGAATTTGACTCTATACAGTAGACAGACGTGCGGTTAAATGTCTTAACGACCAATAAAAAAAATCCTCAGCTTGTCAAAAAATGATCCAAGCAGAGGAATTTTTTACCTGAGTCGGTTCCAGGTTAAAAAAACCCCTCACCACAACTCATTTGTGATTCTTTAACAACAAATTTGGTGAAAACTTTTAAAATGGTACACCGTTCTCCAGCTATAATGACTTCTTTGAATCAGCATGAAAAATGGGCGGTAATTTGGTTTAAGTGTAACAATTCACAAGATTCTACGTGACTTCCCCGCCAAACCGTCCTGATGCACTTTGAAAAGAGGCATACAGTTGTGATCTCATGTTCGAATCCAGAAGCAGCCCAGATTTTTGGAAGTATCTCGTGATAAACTACATTAAAAACAACGTGCTCAAACAGATTTCTACGAGTTATTACTGTAGTGATCTTCTCACCAGACTAAAATTTGGTCTTAATACTAAAGCTAAAAATGTGTAAATGTTTCAGACTTTCGAATTAGGGGCGAAGAATGATTTTTTGTTCTCAGGTCAAGGTTGGAATCAGTAGGTATGCAATTAGACTATATTCTTCCTGTGTATAGGTTCTGCGCACAAAAATACTAGTACTTCATCAAAACCTAAATCAATATTCTAGAAGTAAATAAAGGTTCAAGAATGCTAATTATTGATGTCTGGTCATTCAAATAAATGATCTTATTTTCACTTTTGACCAAGCTTACTTTAATGCAGTCGCTTTGTACACTGGCGGGAGACTGTATGAAACTCGGTTGATAACTGATGTGGCACGAATGTTGACTAGCAGCAAGTACTTGGAAGGAAAGCTAACATTTATCATTCTCTACAAATCAAATGTTCAATAGTCGCCTTAATAGACTTCAGCCTGAGCTCTGGAAAATCCTGCCTGAGCAGTCAGTACCTCGGATGAGTTAATAGATTTCACATAACACAGACGGTTGGGTAGGTAACTTAGTCCAGATGTGAAACTTGTGTGCTTCCGGCGCGGGCTCGTACCTACGTTGACGGGGCAGGTGGCACGTATGTGCGTGATATTTTTGTCGTCTTATAAATCAAGACGAAGCCCACTTTTTTGCAGTCATTTATTTTTAAATTTGTCACACTACGTGAGAGTGAATTTAGAACAACTCTTTTGATTCTACAGTCAGATTTCAATCGAGTGTTTTTTCCTCTTCATCCGATTGTTCTATTTTTCTTAGACCAGGTGACTAATTTCACCCCCACCTACCCATAGACCTGCCATCGACTTTTTTCTCTTTGTGTTTTCTCTTCGTTTCAGATAATGTCCTTATCAATGTACAATTGGAATTACACGTTCCTTTGTTCTTCAGCACATGGATGACACGAACACGCAACCATGGTGTGCTGGAAACCCGGATGCCATTTGTAAGTTTTATTCTTGTTTCTGTCATTCACGAACATACTTTCCATCACACACAGCAACATACAACTGTAACGTGTGTATCCTTAAGAATACAAACCAACAAGTTTAGATAAAATTGTCCCGCATACAAGTTTGACAAACAAAAACCCTGTTCCTATTTTAATAGGTGAAAATGAAGTAGATGAGAATGTTCAAACTTAATCGATACTCCCTCCACCGATACAAGCTGAGTTAGGCTTGTCCAACAGCGACACGAACACGTCGTCATTAATGTCTAATGAGTTCGCTAGAATCAGTTTGTAGACGTAAGGCTGACTGACAGCATAATACAATGTGCTCCGAGGTAGCTCGCAGTCATTGGAGTGAAGAAACATGGATTCATTTTATGCGTTTCCCATGTATTGCCCAAAAAATCCTGATATATTGCAAAAGTTGGGACAAATAAAAGTTGGAATATGCACAAAACTTATGCTTCAGAAGCGCGAACGCAAAACATTGGTTTGAACAAATAGGTGGCAGGACCGAGCGGAAACAGCAAGGTGCATCAACGAAATCTTAAAACTTGAATATACCAGTGCAAGTCTGGGGTAGCCAGAATGAGTTTTTCTAGCATTGTAATCACGGCAGTGATGCCACTGTTACAAATATGTAGGTTGTTATGAGTGGAACTTCACTCAGCTGATCACATCTGTCGCATCTGCAGAATTTTCCAGTCGGCTATTTTTGAAGAGAAGTACTAGACTCGAATTTCGCTGTGGGTAGGAATCGTCAGTGATACATATCCTTGCCACTGCCGGGACTAGAGTTCCGATCACACCTTCATGAGGCAACCGTGATGACCACTGCTCCATTAACCTCACATTAAGCCTGACCGAATTATAATGTGAACCATCGATCACTTTCGCTTTTGGGTAGTGATCAGTTTACCTGGTCCTTTTCATAGGAGACAGAATGTCCTGTTAATCCAATCAGTAGTCCCACGATCTGGACTTCTGTCTAAGTTGAAAGCACAAGTATCATTGACTTGTTGGGCAGTATTTTGATTACTGCTGAGTCGTGAGGCCACTGATATCGGACGTAATAAAATGTGTTATTGGTTAGCCCTAGCATCCATGAACGTCAGTGGTTCATCGGTGTTCTGTGAGAAGCTTGGTTGAATGTAGAGTCTCCGACGAGGTCTGAGCTGTGGCTTGATTACATCAACTGAACCCACCCGAATAAAGGGAAGGTCGAGTTTTCCGATTGAAAGTCATCCCCATCCTGTTGTGTAAACCTGTCGAGTAATTTTGTCTTAATAGTTAAATTCCCGACTATTGATTAGTACTCTAAAACAGCGTCTAACAGGTTTAACGAAATCTGATAATTCCACTTGTCTAGGAAGTCCTAACGATGGGATTAACGGTTGGCGTTAATAAGACAGTTAATATGCTTGCTACTGAGGCGATCAAACACGCTGAGCTTTACCCACAAATATGAGGGGACTGAAGCGGGAGAAAGCATCGATAAGTCCACTAGTGATTTTTAGGAGGCAACGACTAATCACTGTCGACAGCGCGAGCAAACTGGCATGTCAGTGCAGTGACCAATTAGGAGGGCACGCTGGCGTAGCATCGGATTTTGTTATAACGAACACCTAAGTAAAACAAGTTGTTCAAGTGCATTACCCGTTGAAAAAAACAAGCCATAATCGTAGCCGCACCTTTCAATGAGAAATTCGGAGCGTCGGCACTAATTGTAATTCTTCACTTTACTACTACACTTTGTCTACAAAATAACCAATGGGAACTAAAAAACTAAGATTTGCTTGATACCACAAGTTCTGTTTGTGATGTCGTTCTGGAAGAGAAAGGACTGTCAACAACAATCAAATGAGTTTGGGTGTTCAGATGTGGTAATTAGACCGTGCCTAGTGTGCGGTCCGTGACGGATTGTTCAACAGGTTGGTGTTGTGCTTGTGAAAATAATGGCATCGTCATGGTGCTTGCCCACTTCAGCCTGTTTTACACTTTATTGTTATTCTAAACCTCACCGGAATGGATCGGCAAAATTTCAAGCAATCAGGTTAATCGTAACACGTTAACGACCTTCCAGCGTCAAAGTTAGTGAGTGGGCTTTACATGCTTACGTTACTGACAAACATCAACGTTTCATGGGAACATTAATGCAGTTGATCGGTGTAATCTGGCTCTTCGTATTGAGTAGTGTGTAACAAGAGACGGTTTTTGGACCTACATGGTTTTATAAAAAGACAGTAGTGGGACTCTATGTCTTTATTCAATTGTTTTTGAGAAAACCTATGTGGAGAGGCCTATTCATCTGAGCGTACAGTTTTCTATTCTCCTTGTTCAAATTCATTATGCTTTTGTGCTTTTGTCACATACACTGTAGACGATGGACAACGTATTGTATGTTGCTTATTGATAAGCGGTCCTTAACAAAATGTTGATGAGATAATAACTTTCAATACATGATAACTTATAACGAAACCGTTTATTACTTCGATTACCGTTTGTAGGAATAACCACATTCAAAACCCATTTTTGACAGAGCAAGTAAAGATGTCTACAGCTTGCGAGTGGTAGGTCATCTTGAGTAAGTATATGACAATCTAATCAGGTCCGCCTTTATAGCATCAACCTACCTGACTTAAGTTAACTGAACACGGGCGAATGAGAGTCATGCGATGCGGCTTTGAGTAAACTGAAGTGAAACAATGGACACGATACAAATCCTCCTGAAAACACCACATAGCCGCTAGTGAACAAGACTCTCAAACGAACGTCTTCTCCAAGTCTCTGACAACCCAAATAAAGTGCGAATGACTACAGATTTGATAACACGTTTACTGAAAAATATAGTTTGCTAAGTGATTCCGTTTGCCGACTCCCGGGCAGAATTTGTAACAAAAACCGTGGAATAATTAAAATACTGAAAAACAGTAAACCAATGTTGAACTCCGATGTAACGTGTTCGCTAATGCTGATCATGGCCGAACCTATAACTAATTTTAAGCATTCAAACAGTGATCTGCAGTGAAGAGGACATGAATGAGCAGTTTGGAGCAATGGGTGGTGAACATAGGTTTAAAAAGTATCAAGGCATGAAAAATAATCTACTTCTAATGTATGCTCAAAGTCAGACCGAATTACTGCCGAGCACATCCAGTTTTTTGATGACGTCCGAAACTTTAGGTATTCGGTTCTGGTTATACCGAAAAATCATTAACAGTTAGTATGATCCTTAACTCTGTTTTTTCTTATGGAATGGATACTTTACCGTAGGTTTCGTTTATCTTTGTCAGCACGCACACCTCGCGATTCTAACTGTGTTTCCAAGCACTTGTGCACTTACTGCACGATACCAGTGTCCATTTGCACACCTCACACTAGAGTGTAATCAAGAACTTGCAACGTTTTGGAATCAAGTGCGGTACATTTGACAACAACATCGTCCCCTTCACTACATCTCACCGGTGGACAAAACTCGGGTAGCTGTCACCTCAAATCAACATACCACTTTATCACGAATAATAAAACAGTCTGTGCTCTTCATGTGTCGTAGAGTTTACGTTTAAAAATGGTTTGGTTTCCACTCACGTAGAGAATGGAGGAATTATTGACCAGAAAAGCAATTGCACTGGCAAAACAATAATCACAATTCAAATGTTCACAACAAAGTTATCTCTGTTTGTACACCAAGACCCCCAATCCACGAAGTCCTATGTACAAAACATCAAGAAATCATACAAAAGGATTCCATCGCCATGTCCAAAATTGCTGGTCAGCGATGTCGTATTCAAAGGTTAAAAGTGGCCTTGTGTAGGGAACAGAAGTTTCGGCAATTTGCTTTTGGTGATCGACGTCCACTAAGCACATTTTGGCAAATTGTCCAAGTATGAAGGAGTTTACCCTAAATCTAATTCCATATTTGAAGTACGCATTTACGATTTGCCAACTTTAACGAAAACATAGCATGCTGTACGTCCTTCAGTTTAATTAAAGTCAGTTTTCAACTTGGAAGGTCTGATTACCCAATACAAACTCAGTGAAGGAAATGACTACCTATGATTTGATGTGAATAAAGATGATACCATCTACGGGAATAATTGTGAAAAAATAAATATTTCAGTAACTTCAGGCCATAAGACCGCATTCCACTTGAAAATGAAAAATGTGGCCATTGCAGGCAGTGACTATTGAAACAAAGCTAAGCTTATCATTGCTGCATAAGGAGTTTAGCCATTTGGTCCTAACAGTTGTATCATTCACTAATGGATCCGCGATATTGACACTATTTTCGTATACACCAACGTTAATCAAACGAGTAACCATCGAGGAACCCCTGATCTCACGGTAACCATTAAGCAGTTCTCAATAACGTGTTCGTTTACCAGTTCACTACATCTCACAATGAGATTTTAAAACTTTGTATGTATACGAGTTAACTAGACGGTCACTTTGAACTTTATAAGATGCTCAAATAAGCCGTGGCCTATTGCAAAACTACTGTGGCCGAAGGTTCAGACATGAACCTACTGGAGTAGGGCTACTTGTATCTACCTCGAAAGTATAAAATATTTAACCGACCTATCAGTGGAGAAAGAGTTAGCAACTACTGGTACGCTCTTGACAGCAGGCGAACCCCTCCCCAGGTGTTTTGTTGCAAATTGGCGACAGATAAGATAGGAAGATCATGAACAACACTTCAGTGTGAGTTGTACGAAACATGCAGCAAATAAAAAACCTATGATTTATTGGTACGTCAGGAATTATTCATAAGAACACTAAATTATGTCTCCCAGGAATCGAGTGTGGTTCATTTATCTCTTACAGGTCTGTCGAGGTGGCTGAAATTTCATTACAGGGACGGTACCTCTGAAAAATGCATGTGGTTTTACAACGTTTCACCTTTGCAAAGAAAATCTTACAGGGGTAACACACCCATCCTTCCACGGTATTGATGGTTTGGCTGGTTCAGAATAAATTACTAGTGTGGTTTGATAGATTTCACCAAAGTCAATGTACAAGTTCGAGATAGACGAGTAGACAGTTGAATTATCTCTCAATATTTTGATAGCTGTATTCATGAATACCCGAGTAATACTAACGATTAGTTAAAAGATGCTTGCCAGATTGTCTTGAGTGCTCAATATATATTGTGTACTTGCTACTGGAGAATGTAAAGCAACCGAATTTGGAAGGTTTCCTATTACCTGATGAGCACCTACTCTGCCAGAAGGATTCGAAAAGACAAAAGTACATGTTTACACATGGTAAACGCTAATTTTGTTATGGTTTACTCAGTTATAGGGTAATTTCCGTAACCAATCATCCGTCTAAAGAAAATAACGTTTGTGGAAAAGTTGGTAGAACTGATATATTTTAATTAAAGAGGAAGATTATCATGCTTATAACTGTAACTTTTAGACGATCATCTGCTTGTTCTTTGTTTGACTGTTTTGACCATCATGTTGTGAGATAAAATGTGTGTAATCATTCACAGTTCGAGAGTTTTGTCTCTGAAATCCTTCTTGATCTCATCGCACTGACGTGAACTGATAGTTTTATCTGCCAAATTTTCGACTGCTTCATACAATTTATGGATAGGCGATATTGATCTCTTCTGCGCATTTTCTATAATGAAATCCCAGTGAGCTGTTGCTGTAAAAACGTACAAAAGCAAATGACTGCCAAAACCTTTCGCCGAATAGCTTTAAGTTGTGTGCAAATAAATTGCAATGGATGCGCTTTCAGGGTAATAAGTTACGCTTCATTTTTAGACTTATTTTGAACGCAAAATCTCAGTTTGTTCGGCCAAACCAACCATGAATTTTAGAAGTGGAAGATTGGTTTACCGTAGTCAGTGGAGTGTTTGTATACAAAGTTGCGCATGAGACATTACTGATTATTTTAAATGTGGCTGACAAGTCAATTTTATTTGCAATCTTTCCTAACATCTTGACTGCTGACAAAATTGAAGCATTCCTTTTGGAAAATTAATATCACCGAAGTGGTTCATCACCTTGTTTAACGTGCCTTAATACTTTTACTAACGTTGCCATGTCTGTTTCAAGTTCCATATATAAATAAACATGAAAAGCCGAAGATAATCATCCATATATTT
>LUCH01003778.1:12157-43953 GCA_013368495.1 Paragonimus heterotremus
TGTTTGTGTTTGTGTAAGTCGTGTGCATGGCTTACTGAGCCTTTGGTTCATGTTTATTTTCTTGTTGTTTCCTTTTACAGGACTTGTTGGAACCCTTACTTCAGAAGAACGCTGTCCCCTGGTGTCTCCACGTTGCCCCCACAGTTGGTCCATAAGTGGGACGGACAACCAGCGTGTAAACAGCCGGCTTGCGTATTATATATATATATATATATATATATATATATATATATATATATATATATATAGCTTTGCGTGGCCGTTCACATCTAATCGGGTCGTAATGCCAAGTGAAATGAGAGTTAGCCAGTTTGCCCATTTGCCCACTCCAATGGTCAAGTGAATACAGAATAGTAATCTGTACCGCTTAAGTAACCGATTGGAACCAGAGTTGAAAGTGGGGTTCATCCATTTCCGCCAGAGACTGTCACTAAAGTTTAGGACTTAGGCAGTTACAGAAAAGTTAGGCAGGCTTGAAAAATAAGTCTGGTCATTCAAGTTTTAATCTTTCCACTGCTTGTCCGCTGATACCATCCGACGTGTGTAATTAGATGCAAACGTAATTTGATGACTAGATTAATCTGTTGACATTATCAGTCTTTAGCAACCACATTTCTCAGCCGAAGCTTAAAGCTATACCGACTCCGAATGGACGATGGAAAGTTCTAGACAAAACACAAGAAACTTATACGCCTGGGATAGCGAGCTTAGTCAATTATGTTTATTACACGCGATCACGACAAAAGTGGGTCTCACGAAGTCAGAACAACTATCAATAACATACTGTGGTATTCTAACCAACAATGCAGTACGTACAGCCGAAAAATAAGTTTCCTGTTCATTCATTCTTTAAATATCGAACATAACACAGTGTGTAGGAACTTGTAAGAAGAGCTACACATTTATTTAAACCACATCGAGATTAAATAAGAATGCTAGAAGATGTGTACGGATAATCATGCTGTTGGACGAGATTGAGGTCATACAGGCGTTTACCCGTAGCAGACCAGACAGGCCCCTGCGGTCTACTCGCCACACATTTAAGCCCGTATGTTTGCTTGTATATCGAGTATCCACGTCATTAACTTCGGCGGATAACGGTTAACTACCTATCGGAAGTCGCATCAACATAAGGTCCTCCCATTAAATCGACTTACTAGACACGATATCTCATGCACAGAAAATCAAGGAACAATAAAAACGATATAAATTTACGATCGATAGGACAGTGTTTTAGTTATTTACTACTATTAAAAACCTGATCGAAAGTTGGTGAAGATTGTTATGGTGGCTCTTCTGTGCACTGTGTTGACAAGCCCTGCAGTGTATTTATATCTTGTCGGTTGTATACATTCCAAGCACTGTTCACTTGTTCATGGTACTTTTGAAGTGGTAAGACTACTTCACTTTCTTATCTAGTCTGTAATAGTTAAGCGGTACCAACTGCTTCAGCCCACTGTTGCCCAACCGATGTACAGTCAACCACCTAAAGTGTTATACTCTTCGGACAATCAGGAATGTGCTACTTCCTTCTTTCGCGATTAGTGTCTTACGAAATATACTAGCCAACTTAATCATACAACTCTGCGTATCGTGTGATTTTGAAAGCCCATCACGAGTGTTTAGTTTGTCACTAACTGATAATTGCTCTCCCAGAATTAGATCTGTTGGTTCATACTGCTCAGTATCCTGAATTTGTGGCTCACTCAGTAAACTCACAAACACAGTCACGTAACCTATAGATTACTAAAGCATCGATCAACCACCGCATGTTTGAGCATTGGCGTGGTCACTGTCGAGTCAGTTGTTGAGCGAGAGTAGTTTACGCATATTCGACAGTTATTACGCGAATGCTAGTTATCACGATGCCCGCGCATAGCGGCTTTGCACACGTATCACTGGAGAAGGTTAGGATGTACTACAAGATGGCATCAAAGTGCTATAGACTGTTTGCCGGAATAAGCGATTTAATTGCGCGAATAAACATGTGCACACATGAATGCCCGAGGAACTGCGGCCAGTTAATGTCGGAGCTAGAGCAGAAAATTCGTGTGGGACTCAGCACTGAGTTCAGGTCGGTTAAACAGGAAGCATTACCGGCCGCTGTAAAGTATCGTAGTGATCTTAGCGTAGATGACCGTTGTCTTTTAAGTGAAGAATTAGGTTTAAGGAGACACTGGTTCAAACACAGTAATGAACTTACCTGTCGGTTTTAGCC
Organism: Paragonimus heterotremus; assembly: GCA_013368495.1. Taxonomy (NCBI): domain Eukaryota; kingdom Metazoa; phylum Platyhelminthes; class Trematoda; order Plagiorchiida; family Troglotrematidae; genus Paragonimus; species Paragonimus heterotremus. Next base: position 14,376 of record LUCH01003778.1, read on the forward strand.
TCTCTTGAGTTCGTCGCACGCATTTCATAAGCTCAAACATTTGTCATTTCCGTTATTCAGACACTGTTACCGATTGACTAACGTGTGGAATTTGACATGCGGTGTAAAACCTAAACGCGACAGTGGGAGATGTACCCGATAGCATGTTGGTAACTGAAGCTAAAATCTGTGGAAGATCATAATTCACGGCTTGTGCTCGATGTTGAAGAAACCTAGGACGAACGATGAAATGAGTCACTACGATTCTTTGCAGCAGCTAGCCAAGGCTCTTGCAAAACTGACCAGAACCGAGCGCCATGTCAGGCGGATCTCTACATTTGCCTTACCACACCAACCGACCGCTATTGACCAGGTGTTCGTGTGAACATATGCAGTTGCAGAACTAAATCTCCCATCCCGGAAAACGGTTCGTTACATTTTTTCCATGTCACCTAGTACACGGTACCACATTTAAGCTTCTACACATTAGATCTCTGGAGTGGAAATAGCTGCATAGAATGGGACTGGTGTAAGCGAAATGCGGAACACTTTTCACAGTGCGAGGTTTGATGGATATGACACACAAGTATATGTAGACATTATTCATGCTTTTGTATTAGTCAATCAACGAAGTACACTCAAGTCTGCTGAAAGCCGTGTCTCTCGAGGAACAGAAAAATGGCTATATTCTAAGGTTTGTTATATTCTGAAGTTTTGTATAGATGATGCATTCACAGACAATAATTCAACAATTGAAAAGTTGAATATAACTGTCCAGTGAATTAATTAACACAACTCTTGCTCGTTTGTTTATTTGTTGTCAAGTGCGTATATTTGAACAACCAATTGATCTCCTTTATGTGAAACTACATTGCTCAAGAAACCCAACAGATCTGCAATCAAACCCAACGTTCTAAATTCTCCCACTTGGTGAGCAAGTAAACACGTGTCACATTTGAAGATGAATTATGTTTTCTGGGAGTGTTTTCCCTTTCGTAACCGCGAAAACTAAATTTGTCAAGCTTAGAAATACATAGGATGACCTTGAAGTGCTATTTTCTAATTGGGCAATTCGTTCCCTTAGACCGAGATGGGGGAATTCACGTTGATAGATGCATACATATGTATATACATATAGTATATGAATGTTGGAAAAGTGTCCGAATCTGAAGGAACGCATACGCACATAAGTGAAAAATACATATTCGTATACATACATACATATATATATATATATCGTAAACGAGGTATATATAAACGTGTGTATATTTGTATACATAGTTTATAGATATACATATATTACGTATATCCCTATATATACCCTATAGGGTATATATAAATCATATATATGTTGTATATATGTTATATATAACTTATTTATACATATATATATATATGTTGGAAATAAATTGCACTATATATGGATATGTAATGCAACTTATTGTAATATATATATATATATATAATTATATTACAATTTTTTCCTCTATGTACAAATGCATATATATATACATTTATAAGCAGAATAAATGTCTGCCCTAAACTTATGTACATATATATAGTTATATATATATATATATATATGTATATTTATATATATATCTCGGTCATGATCAAGACCGAGATTTATACAATAGAAAATTGTAATATATTGCAATTTATTACACATATCTCGGTAATGATATATGTATTTCAAGCAGAAATTTATTCTCCTCGTATATGTATATATACACATTTATACATACAGGAAATTGTGATATGTTTATGTATATCTGTATGCACATGATAATCATATACCTTACTATATACATATATATATATGTACACAGTCAAGTATATGATTAGTATGTGTATACAGATTGCAATTTATTTTGTATATATGCATATATATAGCATATATATATATATCTGGATATATACCAGAAGTCTTCAAGTATGTCCGCAGGCACGCACTTAGCTATCTGGTCTGCCCACAGAGAAACCACTGAAGAAAGACTCAGTGGACCTCACTTGTCTAGCGCCAATAGCTACTGCGAACTGGTTTGCAAATAGACGCAAATAATTAAAAAAATGAGCTTAGCTCATGAAATCATTTTGTGGGTGGCCCTGAATAGGGCCGTGGGTTCTTTCACTTGGTATTGGAAAGTACCGTTCGTTCATCCTCCTGCGTTAGATTGATCACGTTGCATGGTCCACGTTGTCACAATCCACGTACATGTAGACCGGTTGAGACTCTGTGTAGTTGGCACACGAGTGGTGGTACCAACCACTGCATTGACTGCACTGTACCCAGTGCACGTTTCCTTCATCCAGGTCAACAGGGTCCTCCTTCTTGAAGCAGATCTGACAAACGTTGCCGTCTACAGGTTTTAATGCATGCCGCCGTTCAAAACGTTCCCAAACTTTAGTTTTGAACTGCTTAAGCGTACCCTTAGCAACTTGTCTAATACAAGCTGTTTCCGTGGGATCCCTGATTATCTCGATCTCCGGCTGTTTCTGGTCAATCACAAGGTTTTGAAGATTACACTTCCTACGCTTCCTAGATGGAAAATTGGATGCTTTTGCGGAAGCTACGGGCATGTGGCTTAATTCACCTATACATGTAATCTTGCTAGTGGACTCCACTTCAGTATCGCCCCTTGGTAAATTTTCCATGGGGAAAATGCTGCAGTTTAGGATATCAGTTTACTATCAAGCTTTTCCGGACCACTGATACCCGGTTCCTAGCAGCCCCTTTTGGGTCAAAAGAGTCATACCACTCGCTCCCACTGTCTGTTGTTTTCTTCGGTCATAAGTTGTCGAAAGATGATCGGCCGCTTATTTGGACAACTTCCCCACCTGGGATTTAACAGTGCAACAGAAAGTCAGGATGGTTCAACAGTAATTAATTAATCCCTTGCAAGACAGCAACATGTCTATGATTATTAGCGGCACCCATGCATCCTAAAGTGACGGCTAGATCTTGGCAAACGTCCTCAGCATTTCTTATACGGTCCAAACGAGAAGTGGACACAGCCACAGGCATACAAACCACGGGTTCATCACAGTGAGGAAGCCGGATTTCGGCTTCATCATTGGCTGGCAACAGCCACTGACTTCCGTCGATCAAACTAGAAAGGGGTCGCTCAATCAAACGATATACAGCAATCATATGGCAACAAGGGATCAACCACTGAGATGAAAAACAACAATCACACTTATTACCCCCTACGATATCAACGTGGAAAATACGTTTGTTACAGCGCACTTCTCAAGAACCTTTTGCATACGCTACATCTACTATCGTTGTACTGTTGCAATGTTTAACGAAGACATCCCTAGCATACTGTGACAATGGTTTTAGAATCACTGACAGGTATTCCAATCCCAGCAACGGCTCAAACGATCTCATACGCTCAGTGTTCATTCTGCACTGAAATTCATCAAACACACTATTGCAACGTTCCACGATATGCTGGAAAAAGGCAAACATACTGGACCGTTCAGAAACCGCACTTTTTATGTGCTTGTTCTCCACACGATTGAGGGTGTGGTTTCCGAACAGCACAGTGGCCTTAAGTTTACGCGAGGTACAACCGTTCTCACAAGGAAGCCAAGCATTAACCAGATACTGGTACGCCTCATTGCTGACAGACTTCACGGCCTGCAGTAAACTATTAAATTGCCCTCTGTTTTCTGTGAAAACCATATTACGGGTCCATTGGTTCAAACGGTTCCTCTGGTATTCCCCTAAGCCTACCAACTGACGATATCGCCTAGACACATCACTCAGTAAATGAAAACGACAAAATATTATTACACTCTGTGGTAACACGTCACGTATTGCCCTCCATTGTGCGGCAGAGCGGTCAACAATGAAGGTTCGAATCGTAGACATGCAAGGCAGCATTCTTAGCATGCACTCCAAGACTATCCTATAACTGGTAGTGGTCTCGTTCGGCATCAATGCGTAAAAAAACGTAAAACCCACTCCAGTCACATCTACAAACATAGCATGCCATAGTATGAAGCCACCATAATTTAGCTGATGAGTGGCATCCCCCAGGATAACATCTCCATATCTGAGACACACCTGAAAAGCACTTGCAGGTACAAACATAACGAACCTAAGCACTTTCTATTGCAGTAGAAAGCTATAACTGCCTTCCACCTTTAATAAGTCTCGCAACTTAATAATTTCGTTGCGATCATCTAATTTGTTGTGCCTAGTGCGTAGGTTGCCTAAATTATATCGACGCATCCCAAAACCATATTTCTTGATCACGTATAACCTCATTTCCCGAGCATTCTCAAAGTGCTCCATCATCTCACACACATGCAATTCCTCATGAGCTGCCAATCGCCTATTCCTGGGATATACATCAGGCTTACCAATTTGAAAGTCGTGTGAGTGGACCAGATTCGCCTTTTCGATGGGATAACAGTCAACACGATAATGTACGACCCAGGAGGCGTTACATGTGTAGTATGCGAATCTACAACTGGTTATTATATCAATTAGATAAATAAACATTACCGTTTAGAGGGTGTTGTCCGACGTGTACAGTGCACACACTTGTACACCACACTCCCATACGGTCAGCCTGGCGGTGGTTCTATTCTCCTATGTTTCTTAGCACTTGCAGCTGTCTGCGAAGTGTTAATGGAGAAGCTTGTGCAAGTTTCTCGTTGAAATTTGTGCAAGTCATCCACATAATCTTCGAATTTCGGGTACCTCAACTTGAATATTCTTCTGAAGGTGCTCTCATCGTTAACCACCATACTGATTCAACGTACGAAAGTGATTTACCCGAAATGGACCACTTCAACAATATCTGGTATGAGATGATGTCACGTTAACTAAAATATGCCGTTTTCTGCATATGACTTAGAAACATCACTTGTACCATTTTACTAACACTTCAGATCACATTCATTTCACCGGAGTTTCTCAACAATTCGTGTAGGAAAAGAAAAATACTCCTATATTTCCTGGTAACTATTGTTGTGATTGTTGGCAAACAGAATAATTTGACGTGAAGCCAATCAATCTTCGAACTTGATGAAGAGTTACCATATTGCAGCGAAAAGTCGTCCAACTCCCTTGTTGCCATGCCACACATGCACTCGAGTTTATGAACCGGATTTCCGGTCAACAACACCCCTCGGTTTCTGCTGCCACGTCGTGTGCACTTCTGCCCGGTTTGTGTGTGTGGCCGATGCCTTCTGTCGGGGGTTTTCCGCCTATCATTCCTCGCCCGTTAGTCCGACCTCGTTGGGCGATGGCTTGTCCGGTCGCCAGTGTAGTCCGCGATCCGCTCGCTGTGGGCTTTTGGACGAACATCACTACCGCGTTGAAGTATTCCGCCGAGAGTTAGAATACTCACATCTCTGGTTTGGTAATCCACTACAATATCACCAGGACTTTAATTTGAAACTCTTCACTTTTCGGCATATTACACGTTTGTGGCTCGAAACCAGTTTATGATATCTCAAGGAGATTCTGTGTTATTGCTCCATATTTTCATAATCGTGTAAATTAGATAGGACGCACTCGCACGGTGGAGGTGGGGATGGAAACGCATACAACACACACAAATTCCACTATCCAATCTTGCTGACCTTCCACCAAAATGAGGTGATCGAACGTCCTCTATACACAACTGAAGCAGGGCCGTTTGCCAAAAAGTATGTTCCTTTTTGGTCACCTTCCTCGCCATCGTCCCAGTAAGTTACAGCCTCCTTGAGACATTTGAGAAAGGTAAAGCAATTTTAACGTTTAAATCGAAAGAAAGAAATCGTGTGATGTCAACCGGCACGACGCCTCGTAAATTTCTAAAGCATACGTCCATATATTTTGATTAAAACGGGCATGCACAGAATGAACATACAACATTTAGAACTGCCATCTCACACAAGAAACTGCACGATTTACTCATTCTCATGTAGTGCTTGTAAACACTCGGGTTGGCAAACGGCTCGCAAAATGGTCACGAATACAGTGGGTCACCCAATGAATGAAACTGAATATCCCACGAGTAACCTCGAGCGGTACCATGCAAACTCGAGCGGTACCATGCAAACTCGAGACTAATGCTTCCTTTGGAAGTAGCCTATCCGAAAGACTAGTCGGCATGCGAAGGCTGCAGTCAAGTGTAGTTGATATTCAATCTGAAATAATCTGAATCCCCAAACTTCATGAATAACCCCGAACGGTACCATTCAAACTTTAGAGACTGACTAGCTGGGATAGGCTACAAACTATGCTGCATCTATCCGGTCATCACCAAGTAAGTCCTAAAGTTTAAATTCTGAAGCAAAGTGACAAAAAAGGGAGCAACTACTAAATCAGAGTCTACAATTTTGTCCGGCAAATGATAACAGCTCCAGTGTACAACCGACATTTGAGTCGTAGAGTAGGTGCTAGATTATATGGTCGTGTGCCCACAAAAACTATGGGGAAACACTACCAGTGAGAATGAGGATATTTTGTGATAAGCTACTTTTAAATTTGTTACACGTTGAGATCAAGAAACCATAGGAAATATATGGAATGAGAAGTGATAAAAGCGGTACATTTAAAATGCGCTGTGTTTTGGTGGTGTCACACTAGGTAGACCTAAGTGTATAATGATGGGACTAGCTACCGTTCACTGTTGAACGCGCTGTGGCGGTAAGAATCATCGATGTGTTGCTGTCTATGATGATGATGATATGATGAACGCATATCAGTTGCGAATTAAGCAGGAGATACCAGATCTGTTTAGTGCACTGTGAAAATACCCTACTGTGAAGAAAGGTGTGAAAAAATTCGTTCAGTTTTAGCTGAGTACACTATCCGAATCATATTCCGACTCCATAATGCTACGGAATGACAACTGGTGCTCCCTAAGAGGATAGCCCTCATAGACGATCGGACGGACAGTGTATAGGAACGCAAATGAGGTGATTTCGACACCAACTAGGTAAGTGAAACGAGCAGGAAACTGAAAGCGATAGTTGTCGAATACAAGAGACACACGGCAGACTTCAAAAGATGTACACCAACTTCAAAAGTTAGAGAGATATTCGGCTATTGCGCTAAATTCACCGTCAGCGAATCGCAACGTGTGAATTGGCCAATCTCAAGGGGTCCACAAAGCTACGTCTTCCTAAACGGACCGATGCTGTGCTGAAGCTCTCATCATCCACACCCAACATTTATACAACTGTAGTAAAAACATATTATAGACACCAGCCTCGCCACATCTAATAACCATTGGATTCAGTCACAACGCACGCTGATATGGCCGCGATAAACTCCATGCGACCTTTGTCTCCTTGTCAATGTGGTTTCCATTGCGACATTCTTGAAGAAGGTCACTCTGGAGACGGCTAAAACTTCTTACGTTGCACTCGTAATGTTGTCACTTTCAATTTATTTGTTCAAAATATGCTAAACACAAGGCACAGACATGTTGACTATATTTGGTGCCGGTGTTTTCTAAGAACTTAGGACTCCAGAACAAGTAAGTTTCTATCGAACGAAACCGTATCCGACTTACGACATAAGCACTGGGACGGTACCACTGAACTTTAGTTATAATGAATTTAGTAAACACCGCGTTTCATGAGACACCCAGGAACACCACGGAGATCCGAAACTGATGTGTGCCCAGGGCATGAATTTGACTTTTAAGGTCTTAGTTTAAGTCGGATATTAATACCCAGGTCCACTCGAAGGTCTATCAACCGAGTTCAAGTCATAAAATTGATGCCACCGTGTACTTTCATGTTTCAGTACTAGTCACTGTTACGGCTCATCTACTCAACACAAAGCCATAGGTTTGCTGATCAACGTACGGTTTGTAATGCAATTTGCTTATCCTTAGCTGCTTTCTCTGTAGTCTACTTCCGTCAAGGTCGCTATTTACTCAACACCTGGCCAACGGGCTCTATTGACATACCTTTAATTGTAAAGGTAAGCCAGCTGGCCTGTTTCATTTCATGTGTGCGGATTACAATAGCTACAATAACAAGCGAGCGTACATGCTCCTTGTAGTCCACTAATTGAAAGCTACAAAAGCCAAACCAGATAACTGAAAGTTCAGTCGTGCCGATGATTATCGAAAAGCCTAAGTTATGGGGTCCATTTCTAACAAACGTGACCACGATGTTGGTACCAAAACACCACGGTTTTAGCTATCACGAGGAAGTGGCGCTAATCACTAATAGCTGAACAGTGATTCACAGGGATTACGTCACTATTTAGGGACCTCATAGAAATTATCTCTTCGGTCCCCATCCTTTAAATTTTGTGGCATCCGAGGTTGTTTCCTACGGCTGTCATAGCAACAAGATGCCCCGTATGGGAAGGTTTAGTCATACACTCTCTACAAGAGGTGAGAGTGCGTAGCCATCATAAACCATACTTACACACCTAATATCCACCCTCACCTGTAGTCAGACATCGAACGCTGGTTATTTTGTTACGGTGTTCCACACAAAGCGCACATACACTTCCGATAGTCACACACAGTTTCCGACCTTCCTGAGCATCAGAAGTAGCCTTTGTTTCATTGCGTTCGGTGCCTTATTCGATTAGCACCATGCAATTCATTAGTGACGCTGATTAATACAAAACATCCCCCTCAGTTCACAGGTCCCTTGACTTGCGGGCAGCTGGCTAATCGTCTGTGGCCATCGCAATGTTGGTTCCTGATTCGGAGCCTCTGCTCTGGCTCGCGCTTCAGACATATCGTACCACTGCCAAGATCTTGATAAGAACCACATGACGGTTGGTTGGGTCCAGGAGGTATCGACTGGAGTGGCAACATTATGACCTGTTTTATATGGGATCAGGACCAAGACAGGAAGAGCAATACGGGGAAGAATGTATTTCACAGACTGCTACCCAGTTAATATCCATTTTAGGAGGCTACAAAAAAGGAGCAATAATTGGCTGTTTCCTTGTTTTCTTGCTGGAAGATCATTAGTTCATACTGCAACTAGGCCACTTGATTCAACAGTCCCAGTTACTCAGATTCCAAAACAAAATCCCCAATATCCACTGCAAACATGTTTTGTAGAAGGCCGCATCTCAACAATATCGTTCCCATGTTCCAGTGGCCATTCAACAGACGTTTTTGGAGAAACTACACTATCCCTGATCAACATTTGCAGACCATATAAACTAGCGGCAATGAGCTAGATCGAGCCCAATGCTGGCCGCACTGCGACAGATACATTTGACCCGGAGCAACGGATACATTTGCTTAATTTTCAACTACAAGCACCTTTATGAATATCAACAGGCTGAACAATTGGTCAGACGATGGGAAACAGTGTTTCGTAGATGAAATTACGTTTTCCAGACGCTTGAGTCGCACAGTAACCGTCTGGTTGGTAGTTGCTGAGCTAACAGCATCAAGGTAATCATGACACTCATGATTGGTGTTAGTTGCTTCGTTACGACTGATGAACTCGGAACTACAGCGTGTTGTACTTTCCAGACGGTCGTTCTAGAAGTCTGGTTTACCACACTAAGCCTCACACATAGTTCATTTATCACGTGCGTATTACATTTTCTGTTGCCAATTAGACGTGTGGAGAAATTATCAAACATAATGATCCACCAAGAGTTCGTTACATGAGCAGGTTAGGTTTGGTTCCGCAAGTTGTTTGTTTCCTCGTATGTGGGTCAGGATACATTTCAAGCCCTGGGACCCTATTCGTATGTCTCCCGATAGGTTGACACCTCGGTGAATATTCCTAACGGGAAAACTTTAGTACCTCACAAAGGTGCATACTAAACGGGAGTGTCTTCTTGACAGCAGTCCTGTAATTCAATGTGACCTTTTCACTTACGTAAAGGTTTTTAGATCTCTGGCCGCTAATACTTATCTCTTACTGAAAACAATATTATCTCTTTTCTCTCGAACTGAACAGTTGTCAAAACCATTATTCTATTTTACGTGTCTGCAGAGTTTTCATTATTCGTCCAGTTGGTCTCTCTTCTACTAGCAATTACTTGGCTAAATTACCGTTCTGGGACCGTAGTCAAATATCTTTATCGACTGGAAGTCTAGGGACTCTACTATACTTAAATTGCAGTAGAGATTTACTTGCTGTTGCTTAAACAGACGCTCAGGTTCTCAATCATCTCTTTTATAGATAACCATTTCTTACTTGCCAGGTTGCTGTGTAAAATGTACCGGTGATGTGGCGTCGGTCGAATACGACTGATTCCAATTTGATGCATGTTGATTTAAAAGTCTCCGCTGTCAGCTAACGGTCTTTGGCAAGTCGTCGTTTGTTATGATGTGTTTCATCACCATGTCTCGGCAGGTAAATTTTAGTGAGGCTGTAATCACTTCATCATAATGGGCGAAATGTTTCGTCAGGACGAAACCGTAAGTGTTTATTGGATCGACCCGTTCCATAATGCGCACAATCGTTTGAATCATATCCGAGAGGAAGAAGAGACATAACAATACCGTATATTGGAAGAACGAGTTAAAATTAGGCCACAGAGGCCTTAAAACGACTACTACACATATAACCGGACGCGAAGCAAATCAGAGAATACGAGCCTACATGACAGTCAGAGGCACAGCGAATCAAATGAAATGGTCATATATGGTAGTCAAGGCGTTAGAACAAGTCCCGTCACACGGGTATCAGAAAGTAAACGCGAGAAAAGTCCAGATGGTGTACAGGCATTTGATCACAAGGTTGCAATCGGACTGATTGAGTGAAATCATAACACCACCTCCGACCACACCATCCAAACTGGGTTGATCAATCGATGTGACGTGATGCGTCCCAGTTAGTTCATTAGGAAGTGCATTTCCAAACAATGTTCCGTGGACTTGGTTCCATCCACCGAGCGGAGTTTCTTGAATTCATAAACAGGTTGGTACGTGGAGACTTTTGATTTATTGACGTTGCAGGCAGGCTGACAAGTGAACCTTCGCACTATCATCATTTTCGGCCGATATACACTTTGTTTCAGTAGGATGTACGCGTCATTTCACGTTCACTCGTTTGACAATGACAACCACGCTGACATAGTCAAGCCGACAAGTTAATACTCATGTAACGTCCCCTTTGTCATTGGCTAATGCCGACCGGCCTCTTGGTTAACCAAATACAACTCATACCACATTTGAAAAAACGGTGCGGCAGTCAAACTCGTGTTTGCTTATTCATTATCAGACCGAATATATAAAATTCACACGAAACATTGTTGTCAGAGCAAAATGAAAAAAAACAAGTGACAAGTTCAACTGAGGTCAAATACGTCACCGATAGATATAGAGACAACGTTTTGATACAATTGAGTCACAATTATAACGCAACCGTGACGGTGGCACCTTGATAGGTCAGGGCAACCGCTAGACCTGAACAAAGCACCTTCCGTTTTGCCCTGACAACGTCTCATATAAATTTAAAACTGAGTTCCTTTGATCCAGTTCATCAGTAACGATAGAAGACATACGTCGTGAGGTGTTAACATTTCGTTTACTCTCTTCAGTCAAGAACGTAAAACATTTGAATGAATAGGACATGCAGATAGCAACAACAGAAACAATAAACGATTGGGTTGAGTGTTTCTATTATTGTTGCTATCGGCATGTCCTATTCATCCCAATGTTTTACGTTCGTGACTGAAGAGAGTAAACGAAATGTTAAAATTTCATATAAATGCTATGTTTTTGACCTGATGATGAATAACCGAAAACGAGCGTGTTCGCTACATCGTTTTTTCTGACTACCCTGGGGATTTTTAATCACACCACATTTACCAGTGGTCAAGCTCCCACATGCAAACCTCCTTCACTGTCGTTCGGCAGAGGCCAAAGGTCACACACAACCGGTTACAACCGTTTTCAGATTACCCTGTCACGGTGACCTACCCCAAACGCCACTACAAGTGGCCTAAGGCGAACTACTCCTGGTTCCAGCCTTAAATCAAAGGAGTTTGTGATCCTGCTGACCAATGTTTACAAACCGGATGATAGGACAGCAGGAAAGTGAAACTCACGTCTCGGAGACAAAAATTGATGGTAAAATCTAAGCTAGCGAGAAAGATATTAGAACTGTAAGATAAGTAGTTCAATATAGGCGTAAATACTAGTTTCCTGTGAAGGAAAACAGAGATTCAAATTTCGGATGGGGATCAAACAAGATATAAACCACGCAGTAGATCGGTAAAGCTACAGAAAATATAACAAATCACCCTGATAAGTTTCGGAAGCAGAGAGTGGACAGTTTATCAGACGAGTGGCCGTTGATTGATACTAAGGAAAAACATGATCGACTTGACCTACCTGAGCCCAATGCACCTGCTGTCTTGCCACTGACGTTTTGTAGTGAGTACGTGGGTGACCCACTAATCCATTTCATTGTGCTGAATATATCTCCTGGTTTTCTTTAACCCATACACACTTCCTTCAGCATGTGCTTTACAACTGTTTTCAGCTATCAGCCAGATATCGTTTTCATGGTATGTCTATCTGACCTTCATAGAAATGACGCTTGATTACGATTTTTCATAACCAGAAAAATTTGATGTATTTCCAAAACCGCCGACACTATTCGTGAATCTCAATAATACCTCTACACGTTTTACACTGAAAACGTTGTTCTCATACTAGTTTTATGCATTCCTGGACACCAATTGCGGTGATTTTCCATATTTCAGATTCTGAACGTTTGAATACATCTGGTTTTAACCGGAATAACTCCGAATCTTTTCTTCAGACACAAACTTCTATCCGCCGATAAACATATTTAAATGTCTACGCACATCTTGCAATTAACAGTTTTAAGGTCCATACCCCTCTGTAACCTAGTAGCTATAAAAAAACACTGATGCTGCCTACGTTGAGCTACTGTCAGCGTACTTTCTTCAACCGGGTCGTTGTAGAGTAAACTAATCAGAGGATCGACTCGGGGAAAGCCCATCTGCTCTGTGAGGTCAGCGAGCTTCCATTCGACGGAAAACAGTGCAAATAACGCTGTCTTGTAAACAACTAAAGTGTAACGAACAGACCAGCTCGATGTACTTTCTTCAAACCAAATATCGAGCGTACACAGAAACGTGAGGATTGGATAGTTACAAAAACAACGGAAACCTAGGTTCGTTAGGACAGAGGCAACTACTGTGGGTATCGCAGCTAAGTCAACCTACCGCGTCGAACTCGTTTACACCAGAAGTATCAAAACATAACCCGACCATCCAGGCCGTGCATCTAGTGTTCAAATAGTCGAATTGTCATGATTTGCTATCACCAGAACTAGTGACTTAGTGCTCGAAGGCATAGTGGACAAGGCATTGACTCCGGTTACCGCTGTGCGCAATATTTGTTCAAGGTTGTATCGTGTCCGTCAATAGCACTTGAATTTTCTGTCTGGAGTGAACACATTGATGGTCAAGAGGGTACCTTCTTTGGTTGGTAAATGGCAGTGCTACTGCATATATACAGGACCCTGTCTCACCATCTAAGTACTCTTGCAGCCACGAAAACGACGTGTAAGTTCATGGGCATTCCTACCCACTGGCCAATCTGACAACTGTACTGAGCGGGAATGAAACACTGGTAAGCACAACCAACTGGAACACCGTAACCCACAGACTTGATCACCCATTGGAAGAAACAAAAACCAGGTCAGACTACCAATATCGATATAAAATCCTCTCATAAAGAATCAAATGGGATAAATCGGAAAATAAAACAAGCATCGGGGCCCTAGTAATTCCAGGCCTGTATCATTTTAACTTGTGCTCAGACCTGTGCATTCAATTCAAGTAAACTTGAGAACAAGCACCCGCTGACTTGTTTCGTCACAGTGATATCGCAAAATGTATGACATTGAACACCATACGTATGTACGGATGGTCTTTCATCAAACATATTGACATTCGGTTTACACGCTGTTGCGAACGGAAAGAGCTGTCGTGCCAAGCATACCCAGCGTTGACGAGCTTTACTAAGAGCAAAACTGGTGTGTAACGAAATGCAGCGGACCAAAATGCCTATGGAAATGTAACTGCAAACAACCATGAACGAGACTCAGGGTAGTATCAAGATGCCCCACAAACTTGACGATTTATGATTTTAATGAGAAATCACCAATCGAAATTAACAGGAAAGTTGCCGTCTCTTCCGGAGGCGATCGGGACAACCTGAGCAGTACTCATAAATGAAGGTGGTTGAGCGCTCAAACGGTGGTTTGATAGTGATTAAAGTAAGCTCAGTGGCGCAGTCGTCAACACATATACCCCATGAAGAGGTGACAGAAGTTCGAATATTAGTCGTGTTAAGGATATACACTATAGACGAGCTCTGATAAGAGTAAAATTCGACTCTGGTGTTTCATTTCGAAAGGAACTGACGGAAATCCTATGAGAATACCAAAGCTGCTACAGATTATAAGTGGTATTCATGAACAGTAAACTAAACAGACTTACAAAAAACCCGAGGCGCAACTTGGCCTCGACTATGTTAATGCCGACAGCACATCTAACCAAATAAGCAGTCACAGGACTTTCGGTCGAAAGCATTCGATAGGTCACAGAATCAAGCCTTGACATCAAAGCCCACATCTTTCGAATCCATGATCTGATGGCCCGGATATTGTTTCAAGCTTGTCCTAGATTTTGTGGTAAGCACAGTTGGTAACAAGCACAGGAAGACTCGAGTCCTGAGACCTATGAGCAATACTGACCCTACTTTGGACATCAAACGCCCACTCTGTGGAACGTGTTGACCAATCGGTCAGTTTATCTTCATTGAACCAATCGAATAGCATACGTCAGTCTGCTGATCTGCAAAGAACCTCCCAATTCTGCCTATGGCTATAACGCCGCACACAGTACACGAACCAGGAACGGGTGCATAAAGCGTGATCTGGAGTGCTTAATCACATGCTTGATTTCTGTTGACGTTTGAGGTACATGCACATTGCAAGTTCAAGTCCTCGTCGACCAGTCCATAAGGTAGCACAGTCTGCGTCGCCCACAACGTTGAGCGAGACCCAGTGTACATAGCTCGACGAATAAATATTGAAGCCTTCTATACAGCTCATGTTTTCCTAACAAACACCGTGAACCAGCACAAAAGGACGATGAACTTCGAGTGTGAATCCCCACAAGATTTTGTTCCATGAACCACTTACACAACTTGTCACCCAAACCGCATAAATCCACCTTTTTCTCGAGAGAAGTGAATCTGAATCCAGTTAAATTAATTAGTGTAACTCTAACTGCTTGATGAGTTACCGCGGGATTTTGATCAAATCACAGGCGCACATACACCCGGACCGGTAAGAGATGATGTGGCTTACTTCCCGAGAGCAACTATATGGTTATAACCTCCAGTGTCTACCGGGCCCGCAAACTCGGGTCGGAATTTGCAAAATAGTGGGGGCAATTCTGTCGAAAGAGGACTACCCACAACTGAACACAGATTAGTTCTTCCATGAACTGGCGTCGAAGCACCATCACCTCATCGACTCACTTAGCCCCCAATCACGTGACGTCAGACGCTAGGCCAGCCGACACACTGATTAAACCCTTGCCAAGGATGAGGTGCTCTCACATAAACAGTCCAGTGTTCATATGCGCATACACCATTGAGAAACGGTGTTGATTTCATTCAGCGATACACAGCATTGTGTATGAGTGTTAACCCCTGAACTTTTTTGAAAAGCCTTCAAACAAGAAAAAAAGAAGCCTGTGTTGTTGTTGACACATCAGACGGAAACATGCTGTTACAAAGGGTCGAGGTCGAACGACTCATTGAATTAACTAGTCCATATCAGCATGAATCATCCCTTTTCTTGTAGGTTTACCCACGGTAGCTCATCTAAGTTACTTACCTGGTGTAGTATGCTACTACGGTAGGTCAGCGAAGCGATGGCTTGTTTATTCATTTGCAGCCATGGTGGTTAAAGTTGCTCAATTGGGAAACTTCAAATTACATAACGATAACGTGCTGTCGTTTAACCTAAAACAATGAAATATATTTGTAGACGAAATGGTCGTCTACCGGTAGAGTGGCTAACATTAGAGCCGTCCACCTCTTTGTCATGGACCAGTCAGACGCAAATCGCTCAGGTTTATTCGCAGTATATACAAAAAATGCCAGTCACATCACAGCTAACAACGTACGCATGGTACATGACCGTAACCGATTGGTGTCACTGTGTGGTACGCACCGAACATACATAACGTCTTTTCACAAACAACACTAAGTGCCGATTTGGAAATTACAGCAACAGGCGAGAATTCATTGAAAATGCCAGCCGACAAAGATACGAAGTGCATGTTGTTTACTTTTATCAAATTATGTTATTGATTAATAACGCAACCTAAGGCACAACTGACGAGCTTTTTTGTATGTTTAAAGGCTAGATGTTAAATCACAAACTCACCGAGAGCAAATCCTAGCGGTTCGTGTCATAAACTGCTTTCAACCATGCCACAGATAGACAGGAACAATGCACAAGCTCGAACCCACTACAACACGGTTGGTAGTCGGCATGATGAGCCCACAATGATAGCACTTTCGCTTATTGTCAGAGGCTGCTTGCTTCGTAAAGTCAAAGCTTTTCAGCTAGAAATTAGCTGGACAGCACTGGCATCCAAGTCAACGTCATTGCGAAATCAATTTAACCACAGATTAAGACCTATCCGGTATATTACCAGATGATAAGTAACCGCTTCGGAAAGTCCTGTTATTGTCGCCACATAGTACCAAGCGCTGGTCGACATAACTGAATCAGGCATCTCAATTTTTCTCATTGCCAAATACGGGTCAATAAATACCACATAAGAGATCAGAGAAAATGAATGCGAGCCAACGGACAAATTCATCAGTAAAATTGATCGATTTTCCGAAAACCTGCCAAGATAATGCACAACTTGTTTCATGATCGGTCGACAAATAGTATTAGTTCTTTTGCGCACACGTTCCAAACAATGTTTCAACACGAAGCGAGATGGTTTGCCGTGTCACGTGATGTTCAGATAATCGATGCATCAACAACTAATTCGACGTGTTCCAAAAAAGCAGTTATGAATGTGTATCACGTTACCGGATCACGGTAATACTCTGTCACGTGACATCACGATCACGCATACCGAGATTTAATGAGCTCCTAGGTTAATCAGCCTATCAAGTACAGACAACACTGATATCATGATGCTGTGTGGAGATTCGTAATTATGGCATACCAAATTCCCTACTCCCATCAATTACCACCAAGATCACCGCTTTGAAGCCAGATCGAACGAGACTTTTTCGGACTGGTAGTGTATGACCAGTGATGTGTTGCGCTAAGACCTCCGCTCTTTATTCTAGTTGTGTTAGAAATCTCAGTCCATCAATTCCCGCTGCTAAGGTGCCGGTGGCACTGAAATCTGGCGTGTAGTAGGCGATCACTGTAAGTGAGGAGCTACAGAATGACTCAAGCGTGATGCTGCGGGGGGGGGACGGCACAGACAACCGACTCCAGTTTAACAGGGCTAAATGTAAAACGATGCACCTCTATCACTCATGCTGCATATATCACCTTCTGGGAGATGAAAACCTGGGTGTCACTACATGCGTGCATGAATATTCTAACTGACCTTGGACCGTCTCTCAACCGGCCATTGGTGGTCAAAAAACCAACCCGATAACTGGGTTACTTACTAGACTGTTTGAACTATTATGTTTATTTTGTTAGTTTCATCAGTTTGAGCTCAACATCTAAGCTAATCATCCTTATTTCATGAACGACATTACACCTGCTGAGAAGGCACAACTATAAAACCGGTTACGACACTACGTCCTCTACTCAGCAGATATAAGTTGCACAAAATAGGTCAGTTCTTCATGCACCACCGGTATAGTAGAGGAGATTTCAGTCTAGCGTATGGACCCTTTGTCAATCCTAAGATCCTTTTAGGAAACATAACTGTGTCCAGCGAAGATAATCATACCATCCGCTAAGATAACGAATGAGCCGTTTGAATTGCACGATGCTGGAACAGTCTAAAAAGTCTGTTGTGACTGCGTCGTCAACTGTCGGACTTAAGCGCAGACCTGGCTCACATACGAAACGCTAAACTGAGTACTCAGAAAACTTGTTCACCAGAATCATCGCGATAGAATGTAGGTACTCTTGACCTATCACAGTTGATGTTAGCCAGCTGCTATTCACTGCAATGCGACTGTTGTATGCTTGATAGACAAAGAATGTTTCTGGTCCATTCCTTATCCTCGGACTTTCTCCTTCACTTATCTTTTATTGCTGACCTCCTGAAACTGGAACAATCTCCCGAACTGTTTTTTTTCTAAACCGTCGAACGCGGATTCAAACGCACATACGTTTTCTCAGCCTCATCTAATCTGTAAATTCCATCTGAATTCTGTCAATCTTTGTGTACCAGAAGGAAGACTAGTGTGGTGTCGATACTGTTAGACATGTCACGGAATGGCAAACAGAACTTCTAGATTCTGCAATCGTTTAGCATAGTGCTTCATTTAGCAGTAGCTCGAGTTAAGGTACACTTAATCGCCGAAATTTAGGTGTATCAGCCAATACAGGGGCCTGCAACTAAAACCCTCAAATTTACATACCAGATCAATAAAAAACAAAGCCAACAGGCCTAATAGCATGCGACTTATTCATTCGGAAAATACAGCGGAGGAATGTGCTGTCACCTATACAGCGACAATAAGGTTGATTTGGCTCAAACAAAACGAATGACGTTTCGAAGAAGCGAAACAAGTAGCCTATTAAACCGACTGCCTCGAAAACAAAACCACCTAAAACGTGGGTAAGGAGTATTAGTGTCGCCATAGTTTTTATATTAACTATCCGGAAACCAATTAACTTAGGGACAGAGATAGTAGTCGAAAAGAGGACAGAAACCCTCGATTGAAGTTTCAAGTGACTGCAAATTATTAACTAAATTCACCAGCGAGCCTCTGAACTAAGAACTGGTTTTAGACAACGTCTTTGTCAAGGCTTTTACGAATATTCGTCGGAATATGTGACCATAGGTTGCCAAACTTGAAACGAGAACCACAAGTGGAGCACTAACTACAGATTGAAAAGCCAAACGAAACTCATCTCTTACTTTACTGGATATGCATAAACAGACGAATCAGAACAAAATATCGCAGAAAGTTACAAACAAATTGATGCAACGGACCACAGACGATTGAAAAATGGAGCAACCGAGGATCGAGTGGCTCGAAATAGCACGCACGCAGATGGCAGATAACGAAAGCACCGTAGAGGGCAGCTACAGCGAATCAACCACAGTATCCGGCAAACAGGATCAGTTGAAGGCTGATGGATGGGCATGTCTAGAAGAAGAACGCACGAATGTTAAACAAAAGTTAGACTCAAACACACAATCCAACAGCGATTCAAAAAAATGTAATGTTGAAATTTTAATGTCGAATTGGTTGGACGAAAAATCAGGATGTCTTTATGAGAAAATGGGAAGCAGTAAATGTCTCTGAGAAACGACGAGTCCCGGAAACAACCCGTGCATGACTGGGAAACAGTAAAGTATAGCGCAAATTAAAGCTTAATATAATCGTATTGTTGTCGCTTTGGACCGCATGCGCTTGCCGTACAACCGTGGTATTTAATCCGAATCCGAGTATATGGATAGTAATGAATTGTCTAGTTCCACTGCCAAAGGCATACAGATTGAATAAAACGAACGATCTAGGTGATCTGAGTAGAAAGCGCTTCGGATCTTTAAAGTGTAACTCGAAGATTGGAGCGTCATCGTATCCAGTTTCTGCGCTACAGACAACTCGTTTGAAAATGTGGGCTGTTTCACAAGCTAAGGAAGCACAGACGCTACTGAAGTATTAATGGGAAAGGTGAAGCTACGTGTTTCCCCTGTCAATTTTCAACTGTAAGCTCAAAAATGTGCCCGATCGTCGATGAAAGGAATGGTGCGTGAAGTCTGCCCACTACATTGCGTGGTTTACTTGCGACGAATGTATGTATGTATGCACCCATCAATTAGTCAGCACTAAGTAGGATGAACGCGTTGTTAACACGATCTTTCTTCAGTGCAGATTTCGGAAAGCCCAGAGATTAGGACTAACTGGTCAAATAATACGAACGTAATTACATCAGCTGGACCACAAACTTCGTAAGCCAACTGGGTGTCTTTAGTTGTTGTGAGGAACCATGGTTGTGTGTGCGCTGCGATAGTGTCAGGACGCCGAGACCTAGACAGAAGAACGATAAGGGTTCTCAACCAAAGCCTTTGGCTCAAGGCAGCGGGTGGGTTGCAGTGTATCAGAACCAGTACCTCTTTCGGAAAAAGATGCCAATCTCTAACCTGGAGGACCAGCAGACTGGTTCGTCAGACCTCTATCTACTGACCTGCCTGGTATGAGTTACTCTGTCGATGTGGTCGTCAAACCGCCCAGTTTAGCCCAATAGGTCATCGAGATGCGAAAACCGTCACACCGCACCAAGGGGTCCAGTCTCGTTGTGTTTACTGTACCTGATAGCAATCATCAAAATCAATGACGGCTGCACAAGATTATGAGGCGATCGCTACAAATACCCGGACAATTTCAAAAAATAAAATTAGTCGCATACTATACTGGAGACTTCGACCACCTAAAATGTTGATTAGAGACAATAGCTGACAGGACAGCGTACCACAGTCAATAACAGGTATTTGTCCATATTGTTCAAACTAGCTCCTATCTATCCACAGTTCTCTTTCGACAGGAATTTTCGTGCACAAAGTCCTCGCCAGAGTACTGCTTAGTCAGATCCACGGCCGTTCGCGTATGCATACACGGTACACAGTAAAAAAAATAGCAGAACTTGTTCTAATATCAAATCTTAGACGATAGCGAGGAACCCAGCTTGAACCAGACACCTACACTATAACTTACTTCTGATTAACATTTGATTGCGAGCTAACGGCAGAGAAATTAAAGTGATTAAGCGATGCGTTGGAGTGCGTGACAGCAGATGAAGGTATAGGATTCTGGAAACCATGTAGTGCTTGTTGGTACTGTTGTTGAAGCAGGCTGAATTGTTGCATCAAAGCCAGAGCAGCAGTCTGCGAAGGATGCAACCCGCTGCCATTTAAAGTAGCATTTTGAACAGAATAGTTGAAACCAGGCGGGGTGGGAAGAAGCCCTGCGTTAGTTGTACCACCAAACTGTGAAGGAAAGAGAGGCACAGGCTGAGCAGAATTACGAGAAACATGACCAAACAATGACGGACTGCTTGCAGACCCGGTTAGGATGCGCTGTTGAGGTTGCGGTTGCTGAAGAACTGGACGAATCCCGTTTGAGCCGGCGTGTGGTTGTTGCTGGAACTTTTGTGGAACGTTTACAATGGCTATACTTTGCCGAGCACGTGACTGAACACCACCGATGGACAGAGCTATTGTCGTCGTCGTTGACAAACCTAGATCCGCATTCAGACCACCATTTACGACAGGTGTGGCCTGGATGGACATTAACGGTGTAGCCGTTGTAATCACATTAAGTGACGAAGCCAACAACTGCCGTGAGATCGGACACTCACTCTGACCAGCCCCGGTGGTCGTGTTCTTATTGTTCCTGGGGGACCAACATAAAATACGTTAGTAAAAAAATATACTTTATAACACAGTGAAGCAAGGTCTATTCAGCTAACGTGAGAGGACCGTCCATACAAAACTCAAGTTTCAGTATCTCAGATCTAGCATGAGAGGTCCAAAATCGAACACGTGGTAATCGTGAACCTTCTTCGAAGACACTATGATAACTACTATATGGAAAAATGCGAAACAAAAAAAAACAGGAAATGAGGGCGCGCTAGTCTTATGGGGGGGGGGTTCAATTAAAAGTTATCTGGTCGACCAAACATTGGAAATCAGGGCGATGGCATACAGAGTAGGACTTATCGGGCCACGTGAACACAAACATTTTGAAATGATTTAAAGATAAGGAACGTTACGCGACAATCCCGACTGGTACACTGAATTATTAAGAAACCGGTTCACAGAACGATTTCCCAAGAGTAAGTCAAACACACTCAACGGATTATTCACGACGAGATCACGAGGACAATTTTCAGAAAATGTTCGACCTATAAAGAGTAAGCATGCCGAGAAAAATCATCCGTCACCTTTGTGGCTCGACCTGACATTCACGTATTTGCACTAGGTTACAATGTGATCAACAGCTCAACCGTGAAGCAAACACGACTTGGGAAAATTACGAGGCTAATACTATTACCTGCTAATTGCAGAGGTCGACACGACATTCAGGGACAAGATCGCAAACTGTACAAATAGTAGAGATGGAGATCATTACTGTATCCTTGATCTATTCGAAGCCCACGAAGATTACTGTAACATCCTCACATTCGACGGAACTATCACATTCGAAACAATAAACAGTAGCCATGCATTAACTGTTTGTCAAAGACGCACCCTATGAATTCGAAGCTATCCGTCGGTCGTTTAGCAGTATCTCACCGATCCGTCCTTCAAACGCTACATCAAACCTGCGTAACGAACTTTACCAATCACTTTCAATTTACTCTCCAGAGCCACAGTCAGACCTGACAGGGAACTTAATGGAGGAGGGGCATTCATAAATATTTCGTCCCAAGGGATTATATAAACGATCATTGGAACTAAGAAGGAATGACCACTGCGACCAAGGAAGTATGTCCGCGGACATGCCTAAAATCTGCGAACTCACCTTGATGTTCGAATGCGTCATTACCCTGGAAGATGAATTCAATCAGTTTGCGAACGGCCAGTAGAACTGTTGAAAACGGATTTTAATGTAAGAATGAACATCAACACTGTGACCCGCAAAGATCCATTCGCTCACAACGGTCCAGCCGATTGCTAAGAGGAACACTGATCAACCGTTGTGTTGAGCGATGTTCAGTCGTTTTGGCTCCGAACGACATCCTGATCCTTATGCGCGTAGTCAGCGATCACGGTTGTACCAAAAGCATCGACTCGACAGTAGACGTAAGCCTGTCCACCATACACATATTGAGTGAATCCGTCTACTGCTAACTGCAAAACGGACGTCACGGAGCCAACCGATTCGTAAGAGAAAGTAAACAGATAGCCCAGCATGAAGGCCACAGTTTGATTCTCTGCGACTACAACTCAGGAAGTCAGAAGATTCACTTAGTACAGTTGTTGAACTAAACCGATGACGATTGGATGTTTCAAAAACAGTGAGATCCTCAACCGCCAAGTGTCACCATCATCATCATAGACAGCAATACACCAGTGGTTCATTCAAGTTAGTCATATATGAAATAATGGAAAGATGCGCATCTATAGAATCCACGCACTGACGTCCCATTTTAAAAAGAAGTAACCAAGCTGGGCAACAGTGATGACAAGAACGTTTTGTCCAAAAATCTCCATGAAGCACAGTTTTTTAGATATGTCCTATTCTGCTCAAACACTCAAGATACGCTTCGTAGCCTAAGAGTTCAATGTACTGTTCTCAGTGTGATATCAGACAAGAAAACCCCGAACGTTGCGGAGCGGCATGTGTGCCTAGGAAGCCGTATTTCAAGTGACGGGAGAACGGCAGGTAAAGTCGGAACCCGAGATTATCAGGTTGGGAAAACTATAGAAATTGTGGCATCATTTGGGTCAAAAAGGCGACATTACCACCACAGCGTGAATAGTTTTGTTTGACAGTTGAGAAACATGGCAACTCGAGTTAAAACGCACTGAAGCTTTTGACGACTGACGATTGTATTCAATCACAAGTACCAGATAGCATCAGTGTGTATGCCAGTTAGAGGCTAAAAGATGCGTTTTGGAGGTGAGGATGGATTAAATTTGCCAGCCTAAATGTGCGAACGCCTTGTTGATGAAGGTCTGGCTTCAGACACAGCAATAAGCATTATTGGGAACGAAGGTTAGTTTCTGTTTATGAGTTATATAGTAATCAGGAGGAAGTACCAAAGGCTAATGTACTGCCATCAGTGATGACGGTTCAAACTCTGAAAATGTACAATACTAGGAAGTGTCCATTGCGTCCACGTTGTTCACTGGCTTTATACTACGTCGGCTTACTAAGCCCAGGGAAATTCACATGCGTTAGGGATAGGCAAGATTCCAATCTGGTAGAGGGTGCGATGATATAGAGCAACGAGTCTTGAGGCGTCGATACTCTTATGGGCAGTTGACGGTCGTCATTTTCTTGGACGGACAGGCTGCTTTTTTAATGTTCTCTGGAACTACTCTCATCGCAGAGGTTCCGGAGAAATACATGAGTCTGTCAAAATCTGTCCGTTCTGTAAGCCATGAGGAGGTTTATTGTAATCTGTCCCAGGTGTTTACATCCATCTGGTAGTATTCCCAAGGGTGTCCGATAGCTCCGTCATGAACGACATACTGGGAGGCTCACGTAAGGAATATACTGGGCTTGGTGTTTAGTTCCATCTGGGCGATAGGTTGACTGATATGGAGTACGTGGATGAAACTGTCCTTAGTTCCTCTAACGAAAATATGCAGACTACGTTGAATAAGGTGAATGAGCGGACCGATTCGCATGAAATGCACTACACGCCTTCAAAGTGCACGTTTAAGACTGAGAAATTTCTACTCCTACATTCTTTACTGTGGGTAAGACACTTGAGATTATGGACACTTTCACACACTTGGGTAGCACTATCCTGTCAACCAGTAATACTGCTGATAAGATATCGGCGAGGATAGCAAAGACACGAGCTACCTTTGTTTGTATGCGTCATGTGGTGTCCAATGAACGTCAGGTTGTCGCTGAAAACAAGCGTGTGTTTGGATGCGTACTGTTTTGCCCTATGAGTCGTAAACGTAGCCTTGTTGCGTGACCATTGTTGTCTCCACCAATCAGCCCATATCACGATCACTGGCTGGAAATTCCATCCGACATAGCAATGTGCCACAGTCAATGGTGTGCCTGCAGTTATACCAGTTATAGTTCTCCGCCTGATCTTGTTTCATAAATTTTCAACCCTTTTGCTAAACCGGTTATTATTACGCTATTCCAGGTCACTGTTGAGATAAACAGCTGCTCGAGACAGTGGCTGTTTCACTGGACAGAGGAGATCTTAGGGTACAAAATCTGGAAACTTGACTTGGCAAGGAAGAGTAACAAGGATATCCATGAGATGTTCCAAGCTGCATGCTGAATGACAGATAAAATAAACAAAAGCTCACACGTTACGTCACAAAATATGACTAGAAGTGATAGTTGTAAACATTCATCTCAGACAAGCTGGCATGTCATATGACCAATTTTCGGCCGTAACGTTCATTGAACCTCGTTTTTATCAGTGTCGGCGGTAAAGACTCTAGCTCACACTATTTTGATTTCTAATACTCATTTGGTGACTACGGCAGGATCTAGTATAAATGTTTTTGCCATGGGCAATGGTCATACAAATTCAGCTGACAACTGATAGACGCTAGCATAATCGAAGCCCTTAGCTGGTGTTATCAAGTCAGTGCCTGACCAACTGAGTTTACGCACTTAGAAACCGTCCGAAAGTCTGTTAGCCAGCAAGGTCGGTAAAACCCACAGTATTTTTCGCTTGAAAGGTTAATCGGCACATTTTCATACGGAAGTTGTGAAAGAAATACGATCTCCAACCTTATTAGTGCTTTGACCGTCTGGTTGAGTAGGGTTGGTAGATGCCGGTTAACTGGTTGAGGAACACGCGACCAATCACACCGTTGGATGGAATCTGACAGAAGTGTCACAATCAATGGCGGGTCTATAACTCCAAAGCTGGTGGCTCATTTCTCACGATGCTCCATTGCTTTCGTTTCTCATGTTCACCTCTTTTAACATATGTACTTGTTTATTATTTTACTATTCTGTGGACCACTGCCATGACCAACGGCAGCACGAGCTACAACACCTAAGAGTATGGCACAAACCAGAGAATAATGACGATGATCAACCTCATCATGGGAGATAACGTATGAATACAATTTTGCAATGGTAGCGAAGCGAAGAATACGGAGTACTTGGATGATTTCAGTCACAAATATAATATATCGAAGAACTTCAGCACTTGGAATGTGTGGAGTGTATACTAAATCGACAACAGGTTTAGCTGATTTCAACCTTATGCTTATTGCTCCAAACAGCTCGTTTGGGACTAGACCGGTTCATTTGCCAGGATGGCAAAATTTTAGTAAAGTGCATCACTGACTCGGTACTCGCGAGAATATCGAAGATACGAAACGAAGTGCAACGTACATGGAGTCGTGGTGAAATCAATTTCGAAACGAGTGCTGTACATACAATGCTTACGTGTGTCATATTGTATTTCGACAGTTTACGACTATCGTTTTCTTCCTCTAATAATCACACACCCACAAAACGACCGCTCGAAAAGTCAAAATATGTGGGAAATTAGTTGTAGAAGTTAATCAGGTATGGTTGGGTTATGCGCTCAATATATTACGAAGAACGATGCACAACAGAGTTCACTACCATCATCAGACAGCAAAACATCAGTGGTTCGCACTGATGTTAAACTCTCATACAACCATGAGAGAAAATTAAGCCCTACTTAACAAAGCCGCAGAAAAGAACGGAACTCAAGTACTAAAAATACCCGTTTAAACTCGAACATTCAACACCAAGCTGCTTGTACTTTGTGAACAAACAACCGAGCTAGATGAAAACGAGGCGTCATCAGTTTGCGGTTTTTAATGCTCCACATCGCTAGTTGAACTAGAGACAACCTGATCAAACGGCAACGCCCACGTCCACTGATCCTACTTGGATGCCAGTCACTGATTTCATGGGTCAAGAGAGCCCTGGTCCAGGCTTCAAACTTCATCAACAGTAGTCTACCCACCGGTAGCTGACCTCTTTTGATACCAAGTCTTCATTTGCCCGCACTGCATCTTATGCCAGTCGGCTGCAAGATCAGCAGAAAGTGTTCGGCTCGGTAGACAACTAGTTGGCATCCTTAATACATGATCAGCCATCTAAGTACGTGCATCCATGAGGACTGTGTAAACGAAATTGCTCGACACTATTACACACCCACTTTGCAACCGCACTGTTAACTGTTGATGTCGTCTTAGACAAAGAACGA
This sequence comes from Paragonimus heterotremus, assembly GCA_013368495.1. NCBI lineage: Eukaryota > Metazoa > Platyhelminthes > Trematoda > Plagiorchiida > Troglotrematidae > Paragonimus > Paragonimus heterotremus. The sequence continues at coordinate 41,442 of LUCH01003778.1, forward strand.
AGGCTCGTTTTAAGTGGAATCATGTTAATGGCTCATCAAGATTTTGTGGGTTGCGATTACGCATAATTATATGCCAAGTTCGATTTGCGCTTCGGTGGGAAGTCACTTCGCCGTCAACCATAAGTTGACGTACTTAAACTAGCACACCACAGGCGCTTTACGCTTACCAGTGTATGCTTGCCTCTAGTCTAGACCCCCACCCATCAGAAGACACTGAAATACACTGGACACATACAGGGCATGCAATATATACGTGCGGTATTGCTTTGTGTGGTACTACTACTCGTTCAGCTGTCAACCGCTGGATCTCTATGGGATCACTGGAACTTCTCGACGCTCACCGGAATATTCCATCCAGTAGCGAGTACGATTCAGCTAGCAAGACCGTTCGCTTGGAACTCCGGAAGCAACTATGGGAGGATCGCGAGGCCTGGTAGACACAATCCGTTACCGAAACAGAACAAACCGCTGCTACCGGGAACTTTCGACCGCTTTTCAATCTTATCCGAGCAATGGGGTAACAGGAAGCGAGATATGAACCAGATAATCTTCGAGCCTATTCACAGCATGTGACGACACTCAGGACGTTGGGAAAAGCATTTCCAACAGCAGTTCAACTGGTCACCTGCGCCATTAACTGTCTTCGGGATTTGCTTGCGCTCATTGGTCTGTTGACGTTCCTCCGTCCTTGAAAAGGGCACTCGGCCCAGACAAACTCCCTCCCGCTCTTCTGTAGATGGAAGTCCAGCCCTAGTTAGAGTTGACGGCTTTGCCCCAAGAACTAGTGAGGTTGTTCCAGATGACGGGTTCGGCTAACATCGTCCAAATTTTTTTTCGAAAAAGGCCCACTCCGTGTGCGAATCACAAGGGGATCAGCCTGATTTTTATTGCGTCAAAGTTGCCCGCAGACTAAAGGAAACGCGCGAAGAACATCCATGTGGAACAAGCTGGGTTTCGCCCTGCCCGTGGCTGCATTGATCACATCCTCACATTTCAGATGTTTGAACTCTGCCATTTACATAGAAGATTAACAGTTGTCTCCTTTAACATCAGAGGGGCCTTTGATTCCGTTGACAGAGCTGCACTCCGAGATTGTCTACCGAAGAAAGATGTGTCCGGGAAGCAAGTCAACAACCTGGAAGCAGCTTGCTTTCAAACACAGAACAGAACTGGGGCTTATGGCAATGTATCGCCGACCTTTGGAACCCCAAGTGGGATGCGGCAACGTTGTCAAGCCTCCACTTTCCTATCCAATTTTTCCGTAGACAAGATCTTAGAGTGTGCCTTAACAGACTGCGAATGACGGTGTGGAGTTATTCTGAGGCACTCAACTTCGAAACACAGAGTATACATTCGACAGTGCCCTCATCCGCGAGGGCTTATAGCGAGCCTACAACATTTTAGACAGATTACAGGCTTCACTTTGTCAGTTTGGTATGACCTTTGCAGCTACTAAATGCAAAATGCTATTGCAAAACCGGCAGGGCTCTGTGCAGTTGAAAATAATGGGGAGGTTCATGTACCTTGGGAGATGTATCAACGCTGGTGGTATGAGATCACAAATCAAATTGCAAAGGCTCGGATAGTGTTTGCTAACTAAAGTCATCTGTGGTGTCAGTGTGATCTGTCTATCTGTGAACGGTCAAGTATACAATAAGGAACTCTATTGTATGGTTTCGAAACCTGACAAATTCGCGTGGGTGTTCAAGGTATATGTTTTCGATCATCGGTGTCTGAAACATCAGTGGCGTTTACTGGGGACACCGTAGCAGCAGGGACAAATTTCGCCGACGTGTCTTCGGAACGGATATATATATATATATATATATATATATATATATCCAACAACTGTTCTCGTAAATCTTCCTTAGGTTGATACAGGAGTTTCATCAAGACATGTCATGAGGCAAACCGCAAAAAGCAAGAGGTGACCGTTAACAGATGGCAATAAGGGCTACCACTAGACTACACGCAATAACTGGTTAGACGCGGACCGGACGTTGACTAAATGTTACCTCACATGGTCATGGTCAAATGTCTGTGTGGTTAGAATGGATTTGACTGATTGGTGGCTACGGGGGTTATAAGGATTGAACGAATTTCTTTCGAGAGCACATGTAAAGGTTGAATAATTCGATAGTAATCAATTTGGCGGCCGCCAGGATTGATTTACGACAATCGGTTCAGATCCAAGCTGGATAATGTTCCTTGATCCATTATTGTGGCCACAGATCAATCACATCCATTATAACCAAACATAGATATTTGACCATGATCATGTGAGGTAACATTAAGACAGTGTCCGATCCGCGTCTAACCAATTATTGCGTGTAGTCTAGTGATAGCCTTTATTATCATCCGTTAACGGTCACTTCTTGGTTTCTGCGGTATGTCTCATTACATGTTTTGATGAAACTACTGTAATTGCATCAACTTAAGAAAGAATTGTCGAGAACAGTTGTTTGTCAAATCGTTACTTAGTATCTTATGGGAATTTTCTTATATATATATA
>LUCH01003778.1:44889-59842 GCA_013368495.1 Paragonimus heterotremus
AAGGTGCAAAGCACATTCCATACAAACCAGCTCGGGCGCCCAACCTGTCCAGCATGGTCTGCATGTTTTCGAGAGAGGGGCTAAGTAAAACTATGTCGTCCACATACTCGAAATTGGTCAATTTAGCGCCAGGAAGAAGCTGAACACCGAGCCCACTGGATGCGCGAAGCGTACCCTCCAGAATGTCGTCCATGACAAAATTGAACTGAGAAGAGGTAATCGGACACCCCTGACGAACACCACTAGAAGTGAGGAACGCAAGAGACAGTTGTCCATAAACTCTCATACTGCGTAGGGGTTGAGCGCACAGTGATCTAAATAGATTCACGTATTTCTCTGGTACTACCTTGCGAAGGAGACAGCTCCAGAGAACGTTACGAGCAACTAAATCGAAAACAGTTTTTAGGTCCAAAAACACGACTGTCGGCTGCCCATAAAATTGTCGATGTTTCAAGTTCCGTCGTAGTGTAAAAATGTGATCAACACACTCTCAACCGGATGAGAATCCTGCCTGTTTTTCACGTATCTAACTTTCTCTGGGCTCAGTGAGCCGACGTACAATGAGGCCAGTGAGCAACTTGGACGCAACAGACACCAAACTGATGTTTCCGTGTTTGTCACATGAACTTAGAGGTCCCCTCTTGAAAATGGGAATTACTGTTGATAGGCACAAATCACGAGGTACTTTTTCTGTTTGGAAAACCACATGGAGGAGGCTCATCAGTTCTGATATCAGCGCCTCTCGAACATTCTTGAAAAAAGAGGGAGGAGGTCTGGACCAGGAGCCTTATTACGCTTCAATAACTTGAGCTCCAGAACCACTTCTGATTCCGACGGAGGACCATCTGGAATGCAATCGGGTCCCGTTGTCCACATGATTAAGTTCAGGCCAACTGAACTGTTCTTCAAAATGTTCAGCCCACCTGTCAAGTCCGCGCGATTGACTGGTAATAAGTGAACCATCTTTTTCACATATGGTCTCATACGCCGACTCGATGATCAGTACAACCACGGGTCAGGGAAAAAAGCTATCCCCAGATAAAAAGGCACTTTCCATCTATCTCGACTGTTCGATCGAGTAGTGCTCACGGTCTTCGCGCGAGCTTTCAGCCTGCTTGCAATTAAGTTCTTGACGGTCGTCATCATATTCAGAACCAGGTGAGGCCGAGCGACGCCTGTTCATGAGGTTTATCGACGTGACGGAAATTCAGTCCTGTCGCAAAATAACAGCTCCTTCAAAACACGCCTGTTCACAGTATGCTTTCATAGCTGCGATAGTTTGCTCCCGGTGTTCGTTAGGATCTTTCACCTGACTCGAATTTGGCAACTTGTTCGCAAGTGCCTTCAAGTAAGCATTCTCTTCACTCTCCTCGCTCAAATGCCGGTTAAGTACCTTGCATTTACGAACGTGTCCTTTGGGCAAATGACAAAACAAAACGAGCACGCACAACAGCATGTTTCGATTCCGGGCGGCTGCTCCAAAAGGCACAACAATCCTTAACAGAGTGGCGCCACCTATAACTGACTGCTATATGATCCAACTGTGCCCACGGCTGAGAAACACAGTGAGGTCTCCATGCAACACAGTATTTCCTCCTGTGTTGAAATGTGGCGATCGAAGTATCGAGACCGTGAGATGCGCACAGCTGCAGCAGTCTTTCGTCATGCCCGGACACCAAACATATCTCCCAGCCGCTTCTCATCTGGAGAAAGATAACCAAGCTGAGCATTAAAACTGTCTGCTAGGATGATGTTTGAGTATTTAGTTTATCTCAGAGAGTCAACGAGGGCATCATAGAACGCATCCTATATTCAAGAAGGATATCAGGAGCTCTTACGAAAACCATAGGGGAATTAGTTTGACCCCAGTCATTCCCAGGGTTCTGGCATCCATTATACTTCGTCAACTCACTGCAGTTCGGGAGTTAAACATAAGAGAAGAACAGGCAGGGTGTCGAACGGCTGTTTGCTGGAGCGTACGTCGATATAATGAATACGCAACGCTTTTCTGATTTGTGACGGCAGGCTTTAACCGACTACTGAGTCTGACACCGCACAAGCGATAAACCATAACCCCCGTGACCATCTAGAGTTTGAGGTATGCCAAATGAAATGCCCAGAAGTTGAAACGGTGATAGTTATGGATGAGTAGTAGATGATTTTGATTTTCATACAGATTGAACATCACCCATAATTGGTCGCAGTTGTCGCATTTCCATAGACTTTCTAGTCGACCCGTTTCGAACTGCAGAATCATCAGACTCGAGTTTCGCTCTCATTAGAGCTCGTCAGTGGTGCAAATCCTCGCCACTGCTGGGACTAGGATTCTGGCCACATTGTTCATGAGACAACCGTGTTTACCACTGTGCCACTAACCTCATACTAGGAACGACCGATTTATCATATGTGAACGCTCAACCACTTTCGCTTGTGAGTTGCCCGATCGCCTGCTTCAAGAGGAGACACAGATAGTATCAGTTAACTCCAATCGATGACCCCTCGACTAGGAATTCTCTCCGAATTCGAAATCACAGAAATCACCGACTTGTTCAGCGGCATTTGGTTACCGATGAGTAGTGGATAGTTATCGTCATGAGAGTTTCCGCGGTCAAATTTATCCACCATGTCCGTAGCCGTTTCTTACGAATGGCTTTAGGAAAACGACAATCGTGAAATGACGTGTCTGCAAAGCCACTTGTACAGTTATGTTGACATTTCTAAGCATTCATGCCATCAGTTGGCTAATTTGTGACTGCGTTGATTTTATTTATCTATTGTTCATCAACAACTGCGCTTATTTTAGTGATACTGAAAAGGTTAGGCTACCTATCTTTAAACCTTTCGAAGATAGGCTCCGACGTTTCTACACGCTGTTCCAAGAAACGAAAGCACGCGTTTACTCATAATGTAGGCAGTTTGTTAGCGCTTATGCCGTCAAAATGGCTGACTTCTGAACAGTTGGTTTTACCCGTCACATCATAACCGACTGTGAATCATCAATTTATCTGCCTGAGGGATGGGAACCAATCGGGAGCAATGGGAGTGTGTTAGAGCGCGATCCCCGAGGGAGCATTCATAAACACAAATCGACGAGTGGATTAGCATTAGGTACGTGTCAAGGTATTCACGAAGTGTTTAGATTCAAGCCAATAGTACACTGTTCCATCATGTCATTCAGATCATGTACCGGCTTGGTTACAATATTCTGGTGTTGTCCGCACTGCAATCGTTCGTACACGCACGTACTGCTGTTAAAAGGTGGGGTTATAGAAGGTCGCACAATAATGGAAAAAGTCAAGGGACTAGGATGAAGTAGATTCTGCTGGGAAACCACCGTAAATCCAAGGCTACTGATCTCGCTTTTAAGGTATACGAACTTGTCAATAAGTTCCACATTAAGACTATCGCGATTACTAGATTTCACGTAAGGTGACGTTTTGGAGGTTGTTAATCGGTGCGCACGGGCAACGATGAGAGAATAAATAACAAAACGTATCTTCGTATCTTCAATGTCATGACAGTATTAACTAATTCAAGACATTTCTGGAGACAGGAAAACGTCCCTCTGAAGCTTAGGAGTGACGCATATAAAGCGACTGTGAAGTCAGTACTATATTACGGTTGCGAAACCTGGCCGCCCAAAGCAGACGCGAACCGTCTTCACGTAATTGACTACCGACGTCTGCACTCGACCGCTTGCGATGGGTGACACCGACAGGTAAGCAATCAAAGTCGAAAGACGGATATTTAACAGTGAATGCCAAACCAGCCCTTTTGATCCAATTTTAAGTATTCAGACTTAGGTGGTCGGGCCATGTACTAAGGCAGCCAGCTAGTCGTCTGCCACACCGGGCACTCTTTCCCAATACCGTCGCCGAATGAAGTTAAGTGGACAGATGATGACTTATCGTAAATAAATGAAATCGCTGTAGGTTGGATTTGTCCTCCGAGCAGGGACCCTCACGACTCAGTCAGTGGCCGGAGACATTAGATGAGACGGCGGCTAGTCGGGATTAGTAGCGCGAACATTACTGTTGTTTGCGTGGGTTGTTTGTGACACAAGTAAACTTGACGACGCGGTCCGTTTGATTTCAAGGTGTAGGTACTCTGATGAGACTGGACCTTGACGTGGTGTGACGGCTTGCGCATCTCGATGACCTATTGGGCTAAACTGGACGATGTGGCCACTACACCAGCAGTCACTCATACCAGGCAGGCCAATAGGTAGAGGCCTGACAAACCAGTCTCCTAGTCCTCCAGGTTGGAGGTTGGAAGAAAGTTGACATCTTTTTCGGGAAAACGTACCAGTTCTGGTACATTGCCACCCACCCGCTGTCTTGCGGCATAAGCTTTTGAGCCAAAGGCTTTGGTTGAGAACCCTAATCGCTCTCATGTCTAGATCTGGGAGCCCTGATAGTATCTCAGCGCACACACAACCATGAATAATCAATACAATACAAGTAATTCCATATTGCATCGGCCGTCTCGCAGTATAAACCGAGTCGCCCTATCTGCTACATACAGAAGGGTGGATAGGCGAAAACATGCTACTACTGGCCTCTCCCCCAGTGTCCTATCCAGTTTGGTTCTCAGGCCCATCCCAACCTCCATTTCTGATAATTACTCCACAGGTCCCACAACAGATGTAACCAATCGTGGTAACACTGAGTCGGTAAGCTCCGTCTCTTGTCATTCAGCTTCAGACCTCCCCTGTCACTGGCTTAGACCCAGAATGCGAATTAACATAGGTGCTTCCAACGTTCGCACGTCAAAACAAATACGTTAACAGGCCTCTCTTGCACGAACGTTAGACTTATTGCATGCCGATGTCTGTTGTATCTCAGAGACTAGAATACAAGACAGTAGTCAACGTATGGAATTAACAGCACCCGCACTGTCTACCCGATACTAGTTGTACACTTCAGGTGAATTCACAGCCGCCGTTACAGGTCAGACTGGAGTAGGTATAGTTCTCAGCACGACGGCTACAGCCGCATTGACAGATTGGATCCCTGTTAATAGTAGACCTTGTGCCATCCGTTTGGCAGGTTCAACTGAGACCAGTTCTAGACGCGACATTCAGAAATCTTTTCGAAGTATGCTTACGCTCCTACTGACTCTAGTGACGTCGGCATCCAGGAAGCATTTATTTTACTCGGAACTGGCCGCTCCCCTTCGGTCGACATGTGGCTCTGATGTAATCGTTCTGGCGGGAGATATGAATGCTCAGGTCGGCCGCCTTGGTGTGGCCGAATCTCGTTTAGGTTTAGGTGGCAGGTTTGGGGTAGCATCAAATCGGTCAGATAATGGTGGACGATTGTTGCAGCTGTGCGCTGACCATAAGCTATTTTTAACCAGCACCAGTTTTAGACATCGTGTGTCAGTGCTATACTTGGCGCCCGCCTGCTTCGAATCGGACATGGTCTCAGATAGACCACATAGCTGTTAGTAGCAGGTGGCGTGGTTCCATTCAAGACTGCCGTTCTTATTAGACCATATACTTGGATTCAGATTATGCGTTGGTGAGCCATCGTTTTGTTCTTACATTTGCTGGGTAACGACCATAGAGGGATTTAGTTTGACCCCAGTTATTTCTAGGGTTATGACCTCCATTATACTTCGTCGACTCACTGCAACACGTGAGGTAAACATTAAGAACAGGTAGGATTTCGCCCTGGCCGCGGATGCATAAGTGATATTCTTACCCTTCGTCAAATATTGGAGTAACGTCATGTATACCGCCGGCCAACAAGTGCCATATTTCTCGACTATAAAGGTGCGCTCGATTCGGTGGATCGATCTACACTTTTAGAGTCGCTTAAACACAGGGGTGTACCGGTCAAGTATTTGAACATACTGTCGGTGCTTTACTCTCATACTTCAGCCCAGGTTAGGGGTTTACGGTGAACTGTCTGACAGTTTCAGCATCATGAACGGCATTCGTCAAGGCTGTCCCCTTTCACCATTTTTGTTCAATTTCGTCATGGATGCAATAATGGAGGATTGTCTGCGGCAGTCACAAGATGCTCGTGTGGACCTCCTAGCTGGTGAAAGACTGACTGACCTTGATTATGCTGACGACAAGGTGTTGCTGCTTGATAACTTTCAAGCGGTACAAACAACGCTATTTCGCGTTCTGCTAAGTACTTCAGAATGCGCTTTGCAGCCTCAAAATGCAAAGTGCTTCTGCAAGATTGCTGTCATTAAGTAGGTTTGATGTTAAGTAATGAAGTCATGAAGGTTGTTGACCGGTTTGTATACCTGGGAAGCTGCATCGGTGGTGGCGGTGGAGGTGTAGGGAATGAAATAGAAGCGCGTATTTCTAAGGTTTGAGCGGTGTTTATTAATCTGAAGCATTTATGGCGACAGAAAGGTCTCTTGGAAGCTTAAGGGTCGCACATATCAGACAACAGTGAGGGCTGCATTACTCACGGCAACGAAACCTGGCCGTTCAAAGTAGAGGATGTGAACCGTCTTCAGGTGTTTGGCCAACGATATCTGCGTTCAATTGCTCGTATCGGGTAGCACCAGCGAGTAAGCAACGAGGACTTTAGGAAGCGGGTGTTCGGCACTGATTGTCAAACGAGTTCTTTCGTTCAGTCCTCACACTTGCACATCCTTAGGTGGTTGTCATGTACTAAGGGTGCCGGCTAGTCGTTTGCCACACCGAGCACTCTTCGGAAGTGGCAAATGTTCCAGAGGAGCATCGATCTCAACAGTGTTCACTACGTATGGCTCAGTAGTGAGAGGTAAGTCTAGGTGAGATGAGACGTAGCTATTTTTAGTAATTAGGCAAATTTTCCCTCTTTCCTTTTTACTCTTCTCATATAGGTTTTTTTCCTTCGTGGTTGTGTAACAGTTAAACATCAGTGTGAACCACTGATGTGTTGCTGTCTACGATGATGATGATGACTGACATTGAATGCTTGAGTGTAGACGTGATCGTTTTTAGCAGTTAGGTTTTCTCTACTTTCTAGCATTGATTTGATAGTGGCTTGCTTTTTTTCGTGATTGTAAGACAGTTCGGTATCAGCACGAGATGTTGTTTTACACTACCCCGCAAATTTTGAGGTCAGTGCCGTCAAAATCAATTGACTTTCTGTCAGTAAAGACTTACGCCGGCATTTCGTGAACATCGTAGATGGCGCTTTATTGTTTCGTCCACAATAAAAGCAAACAATGGCGATGGTAGACAACCATGATATATGCATTTCGCGGCGGTGAATCTGCCAGACAATTCGCCACAAGCCTAAACTTGAGCTGAAGTATGATTATCTCAAAAGTTAGCGGAGATGCTAGCCCGACGGTTGTCCGATCATAGTCGGAGCTGTGGAACCACCAAGGTAAGGGTAAAACAACCGGGACCATTTCTGAAAACCAACGTGAAACATCGGGCGGTTTCATTTACCAGGTGTAATGATTTGCACTGTGGAGGACTGCACGTGACTACAGATATTCCTGATGGGTAATTCGGTCAGGTCGTGCTTCAAACCAGTCGAGATCAAGCAGATTGGTATTGAAATATGAGAATCAGCACACCTCATCGATGACCGTACCTTCAAAGCTAACAGAATAATGGGAATGCCCTGCTAATTGAACTATACCACCACGGGCATTGATGACAACATGGAATGACAACTGTACTAGCGGGCGACCGATAAATTACCGGAGCCGGTTGGAAATGGTCGTGATACTGCTCGCGGTACTGTGTTCCTTCTTGTATTTTTCTCCCAGGAGTCGCAACGCATCACAGTTCAAAATGACTGTGTCCGAATCATACGCAAACTTGAAGAGAGCAGTTGGATCTCGGCAGACTTCCTTTAATGCGACGTAATTAGAGCGGGTGCGGGCGTGAGCGAATGAAAACAAAGAAACATGAGCTTAACTTCTACAGGAAGTCATAAAAGAGCCTATCACCGAGTGGAATACAAATCGCTAAGACAATTGCAGCCGCTATGGTTTGGTTATCCTACCTCCATTGGACCAACGGAGACCACGATAGCCTGAAGAATACGATCAGTATCGAGTAGGCTGAGTGTAGTCAGTTCTAGTCTTTGAAATACAGAAGAGGTCTGCTTGAATTGAGTCCAACATCATGGCGAGAACGACCTGTTGAGTTATCTGATCAGGCTGAACATTGAACAGACATTTTCTGGCTTGCCTTCTGGCACTAAACAGAAGATAATAGAGACCAGACATTGGACAGTAAGGAGTGTGACTTACTGGGACTGTTAGTAAGACTAGCTACATCTGTTGTACGACTGCTAGAAATTAGAGTTGAGAGAAGTTCAAGAGCTAACTTGGTTAGGGCCGTAAAGGAGGGGTAGTAGGAGCAGTTCTTCTGGCCGCTTTACCAGATGAACGCATACAAGGCAGCAAGGTTTATGCGACGAATTAGCTGAGGTAGTATGGCATTGATGCAAAATAATACGGCTGTGTGAGTGGGAAGTAATTTCATGGCATCCAGACTTAGATAAGATGACCAGTACTAACAATCACTTTAGTTCAGAAGTCGTTAACGCGAAGCAGTGGAAGAGTACCCGTGAAATGGAACTAAAGTCGTTTTTCCGGAATGAGGGTCAGTCTTCCAACGAACAAAATGGAGGACCAGGAGAATGCAGTTCAACAGAAATCTTGCTTGTTTGGCATGAGGGACTTTGCTGGTGTTTTTACCACATCGTCCATATTAGGCCAACATCCCATGAAGATGCGTAAGCCACTATACCGCGTCAAGATTCAGTGGGTGACGTAGCAAGGATGACAACGTTTGGAAAAGTGAAAAAACTAGACAATGACGCAGTCACAGGGATCACAACCGACCCATAAAATAAAGGTGACGTGTTGGGAACATCACCACCTACAGCATACTGACCGCAAATTCTATCCGATATGGTGATGGCGTCAACTTCATTCCATAAGTACGACTGTATGCAGCATTCGGTGACAAAACCCAGGTAGAATTCACCAAAGTCTGAATTCGGCGGCTACGCTTCGCAGTCACGGATTACAATCATTGTAATTCTGACCTTCTAAGCACCTTACCTGCGTGAAACGCTTTTCAAAGTCACTTAACGAACTGTCCAGGCCTTTAATAAATTCACCCTACATAACCCGGTCATTTGATGCAGCTCATCAGGTACCCGATCAACAATATACAAGACTTCATTGTGGAAACTACGACTATGGGTAACACCGCAATCTTGAATCAACCCTTTACAATTTAAAGCTGCAAGGCGCGTTCCAAATGGCTGGAGGGGTAGAAAACTGTCGGCCGCCAGTTGTCTGTTGGACATCATCAAACAACCTTGTAACTGGTGTAACCAAGTGGTCGTAGTAGGTAGGATTTCAAGATCGCATTCTGAGATCACCATACTATCCACTATTTCATCAACGGCGAAGAGGTCTAGCTTTTACATCCCCAAGATGCTCGTCGATATGTGACACCGTCATGCGTGGAACAGGTGTTGGTAGCATGTATAAGTTTAGAGTAGGAACACTAACCGAGACTGGGTAACGAAACTGTATGATCAAGGGATAAGCTGAGCTCTTACCATTAATCGCAGAATACGACTTTGGTGCGGAATGTGCTTATCAGTTTCTGAATACTGGGACGAGCCGGTACGTCGAAGTGAAACGCCTGGCGCCTAAGAGATTCCAAAAGTGCAGACCGATTTATCGGCTTACACGCACCTCAGCAGCTAATGATTGAAGTGATTGTTGACCGGCCACAAAGCGCGAAGAGTAAAACGACGGTTAACACGGCTTAACCGGACGCGAATAAACCATGTATTCAAATAGCTCTTCAGCGTCAACCGCCTGGGCAACCTTTACAGAAAATGTGACTTTCCACTTCACCAATATTTACGCAAGATCTCAGAGGCGCTCGTAGTTCTCCACAAGGAAGTTCCAAGGAACTAGGGTCAGGTGGTCAAACAGGTTAAATGAACACTCTCATACAGGGCTACACTGGCAAGTTGGGACTACCACCAGGAGCTGTCCGACCATTCTAGCTGACGAAGGTGGGAGGGTAAGTGATGTGGTAAGCCAAAACAGCTCGAACAAGGATCAAACCAAACTTTGGTTAAATGAGCTGCAAAAGTGCATAGACAGAACCCTGTCTACGTGCATCCCCAGGTTAACATCCCCCCACTATACCTTGGTCTTGGGCTGGTGCGTAACAATACTCCACCAGTCATTCTAATAGGTCGCGCAAAAAGTCCACCCACAGATACCTGTAAAGTTTGCTCGAAAGTGGTCGACCAGCGCAGTGAAGCAATGGCTTGCGATTTCTGTGAGTTCTGGACACATTGTAAGTGTGACATAAGATTCCTCTTCGACCTTTGCCAATGGCTGAGGGAAATACCAACACCCGCCCTCCATCACTGTTGTACTATCTGCCGAATTGTGCCTGTTAAACTAGATACCTCCAACGCGAACTTGGTGTTTGATGCCAAACAATCGACGAACGAAAGTCGCAAAACTGAGACTAACGCTGTATCTTCCGGAAAATTGATAACGATCATTACTTATGAAACTTTATGCACTACTAAATGCTATCTGTTACAGCTATTACAGATACAAGAATTACGCCAGCCATTCACGACAAAACAGTACAGTTCTAAGCCACTAAATGGAAACCCAACAGAAAAGCATATAAGGACACATTACTGACACAAACAGACTCAGATGCGACTCCTAACTCTCCCCCAACACATCTATTCATTGCAGCTACTTCCCGTAACTAGTAGGACGCGAGGCACGAACACTCCACGTCAGGGTGTCTTCTCGCAAATCACAAGGCATAACCTCCTCTTGTAATAGCGTATCAGAGAGTGAACATCAACAAATTCTGTTCAGAGAACAGGATGACCTTAACCATCAGCAGAATGCTTGCGAAGCATTCCAGCTTGTCAAGCGGCAGTCCTGCGCTTTGTAAGTTGCTTAAAATCAATCAGGAGGAGTGACCTCGTTCTATCCGCATTAACCTTCAGTCCTCAGGATATTAAAAATGTAATTTTGACATTTTCAGTTACATCCTGGAGGCCTTGTCAGAGCCAAGCCTGATTTCTCGTGGGCCATTAGGGAGGCGCGAAGACTAGCCAACCACAATCCCGATGCGTCCTAGTTTGATCATGCCTGTAGCTCGATACTCCACGGCATACCTGAGCTGCTTATTACCGAAATCCTCGCGGCACATAAGCACCATATTGGCCAATGGAAATGCGTGTGTGGTAAGCCTTCACTCAACGTGGAAGACTGTAGCCTGGTCCGTCAGACGATTGCCCAAACCCGCACATATGACCTTTACCCAAATGCCCAAACTAATGAGGGTCACACCACTGAGCGAAGAGATGCCATCAAACCTTCTCCAGACGTGGGAAACAAAAGAAGGCACTCTGGCATACGACATTAGGACACACATTAAGACGGTCTGATGTCGCAACGCCTTGGAGGCCAACTAAGTGGATTTGTTAAACCTGTTGAAGTCCAAGTCGACAGATTACCGCTCACTCAGCACCCGTTAGGTAAATCCTCCCTCTCAAAAATCTCGCAGATGCCGCACCCACAGGGATTGGACTAACCCTGACAACAGCCACCTCTAAAGTACCGCTCCCCTACCCCCCTGGTAGGCGGAGAATGACACGTGCTTCCAGTCGGTGGTGCATGTACACTAATGCGTTATCCCTGCGGAACAAGCAGATAGAACAAGAGGAATTCACTTAATCAAAGGCACTCACGATCATCAGCATGACTGAGACGCGGCTAACCCTACAAGTTCCCAACCAGGAAATCAACATCCTAAAATACATCATGCTCACCGACAGAGCCATCAGAAAAGAGGTGAAGATTTATGTTTCGGACGACGTTAGAACCTCAGTGCTGCAAGACCCCTCCTTACTGGCGCTGCCTGAGTCTTTTCGGAAAACCGTGACAACTTCCCGTTTAGTTAGCCTGATCACTGGCGTAGTGTGAGAACGGAATGATCCCGATACTTATACACAGCTATCCGTCGGCCAGATGCATTCACAAACATTCGAGTATTAATAACCGGGGATTTCAACCTTCCAAACATTAACTCCGTCAGCGGGGTGACTTCTGGCGCAGAGGCTGCGGAGTTCTAGTCTTACGTGGGAGGTCGGTCTTACGCTACAGAGAGAGGCACGACTCATCTCACCTGGACTTACCTCTCACTACTGAGCCATACGTAGTGAACACTGTTGAGATCGATGCTCCTCTGGAACATTTGCCACTTCCGAAGAGTGCTCGGTGTGGCAAACGACTAGCCGGCACCCTTAATACATGACAACCACCTAAGGATGTGCAAGTGTGAGGACTGAACGAAAGAACTCGTTTGACAATCAGTGCCGAACACCCGCTTCCTAAAGTCCTCGTTGCTTACTCGCTGGTGCCACCCGATACGAGCAACTGAACGCAGATATCGGTGGTCGATAGAATAATCGTCCACTTAATGTGCATATATATATATATATGCATATATGACACGAGCAGCATAATCTACCAAGTTGAAGAGCAACCGTATACTGTTCTCCAACAGAACGTCTTTGAGACATTACTCTCAGCAAACCTCATTCCTTGCGTCAATAGGTTGGCGTTGACAAAGAAAGTTGATGACAGGTTGGCAATGCTTAACAGGATACTAGGGAGACTTCCAGCAGAATATTTTGCGCGCATCTTCGGCTCCCTACTAAGACTTCTGCTAGAAGTGAACAGTCATGCGCTGCATACCTAAAAAAATAAAAAGACGGCCACCCTTGAATTTATACGACTTACGACCAAAAGGGTTATTAGCTTCTACTCGTCCTCATATACAGACCGCCTGGAGCTCCTGAATCTCTTCTCATTAGCTTACAGAAGGCTGAGGGGAGACGTGATCCTCACATTTAAAATCATGACCCTGAAAGATTACCCGAAGCGAAACTTCAAGCTGACGGAGACCACTAACTTAAGAAAATACAAGTTTAAGCTAGACAACGCGTAGTCGCTTACTTGGCAGGCAACAGTATTGCCACCCAAACTTGTCCGAGGTGGAGTGCCTTTCAGACAGAAATTGTGGGGGTAACCACTATGGGGACGTCCAAGAAGTGTCTTGATGACTGGCTCTTATCTAGATGACCACCACGGACGGTGTACTCCTGTTAGAATGCCCAGCTTCCGATGCATGTAAGTGTATGTTACTCCCAGTATGTATGCGTGCGTCACCGATCTGATCGTCCTTGAATAAGTGCTTTTCATCTGAACCCGCCTCATCAAGTCCTGTCATTATACACTAACCACCCGTTGATGTTATATTTGTTCACATTTTCTTCCTACTTTACTTGTTCCCGTTATTGTTACTCTTTTCTCTCAACCCCATCGGAAGTGAATGTGGATTAATACCCACATTACTCCCACCACACAACACGGTGTTTCCCGGCTACGGTACACAAATGCTGATTGTAATATGCAACACGCACTCATGTAATGCACATTCGTTCTTTCGGCAGTTCACGCGATTAAGCAGGACGAGTGACCATCCGACATCCATTCGAAAACTGAGGTTACCGGAGGACTGGATACCACAGAAAAACACAGACCCTCACCGAAACAGCTTGAGACGCGGCATCCTCGTAAGTACTACACTTTTTACCCCCCCCCCAAAAAAAAACTAGTGAGCCACCATTTGTGAGACTAACGAATCCCACATCGAGCAACAACACCCCCAATCAATCGCCAAATGTTGTTGTCGTTATCGGTTAACATGTCAAGTTCGGTGGCATTGCGTTGAGACGGATGGACTGATCCGGATTACACATGGCGTTGCATGAGAAACGACTAGATAAACGACCAGTATTCACCAAAGACAAACAAGGCATTTGGTACCAAATAACCAAGGACGATAATCTGGTTTATTTGCCGTGTTTGGGAGAATATTAGGTCAGCGTGCGCAAGCGCTGTAAACCAGAACGAGGGTTAAATGTTTTACTTGCTTATCCGATTCGCGCAGACTGAGAGACACGAACTACAGCCCATCGACATCCAACAACATACAAAGGGATCAAGGCGTCTTACATGTAAACCATAGCGCACGTGGGCAGCAGGTTGAAAAAAGACGAGGACACTGCGGAAAACTCACTCTTTAAGAGATTGCACTTCTCCATCCGGTTGTGGGCAGTCAGATCCCATTATGCGTCGTCTGGCAGCGGCATAATCCGCTTCCCTTTGCTCCAACGTCTTAACCGTTGCGGGTGGTCTTTTCGATAACCAATAAGTCAGACGAAAAACTTACCTAAAGCTTTCAGATTTGTTAGGTGAAACTGGACATGGTCGCTGAAGGATACGAATAGGGGGATTTTCCATATCAAATTAGACTAGAAACTAGATGTGACATCCGATGTTTTTACCTTCTACGTGTGAATCCAATGATGTCCATAGGCTCGCCTGTTGTTTGAGCATAACGTTAAGAGAAACGTTGCCCTCAGCATTGGCTGCAAAAGAACGACAATTAATAGGGCGGATGTACTCACCAGAAGAGCTCGGAAGCAAACATCCGTAACGCGCACTGACGGCGAAGCGCCAAAAAACAAAACAACACTGTAACAACAGCGGTGACAAAATTGTTCAGTGGAAGAATTTGAGACTTAATTTTTGTTCACATCCACTTTTTTGGAAATTCACCCTATCACAAATTTAAAACACAGTGCGCAAAATTTAAAGTCGCAGTTAAATTGATTATTTCGGACGTCATCGTTGTTCCGTACCGCGTAAGTTGTGTGTATCACAACCTTCGTTTCCTATTCACAGTTGGTTTTTTTCCTCATTTCACAGTGGTTGCCAAAATCTTCAAGTGAAGCCAATGCTGTCAGTGGGTTGATGATTACAGCATCCAGCAAATTCATTGCTGGATTCCGTAACTCTAGGCTCAGAAGCTCACGGAGAAAGGCGAAAGTAATAT
>LUCH01003779.1:11887-26786 GCA_013368495.1 Paragonimus heterotremus
TGTTGAGGTGAGCGGCGGCCCGAGCCACGGTACCTTTTGGTCAAGCTCATTGCTGCTATGATGATGATGATTATGATTAACTAACATATAGAGACTGAATGCCATCAGAGTGTTATAGTTTAAATTGAAGGATTCGCGGTAACCGGGACTCAAACTTGCAATCGTGCGAGGGGTGATCAGTTGTCGTCACTGACTTATCACGAGTTTGAGTGATGTAAACATTCTCCGTTTGTTCCACAAAGTAAGGTGGAAGTTCTTCTTAATCTGTTTGAACACCTCACTTGTGATTGGTTTTGAAACTTTCATGGTTCATCTGTTCACTACTGGTTGGTGGTTACAGCCTCTGCCGAACACCTGTACTCCACATTCTGCTCTCTGGATTTCAAAAATAGCCTCATAAATGTTGTATCATTTAAATGTATCAACGATGGTTTGCTCCTTCCATGTTTGCATCAACCTAATCCTCAGAGCTATCCATACATGAAACCCGATGACTTTCGTGTTGTTGTCTGTTAGTTACTTACTTAACTACCTACCTGATTGGGTGCGTGCAAGCTTTTTCTTGTGCTTTTTGTACGTTTTATACATTTCGTTAACAGAACCCTCAACTAACTTGCATTTCACGTAATCTTTCAGGAGGTCCATGTTGCTAAGCACTTTGTTGCGCTTTCCACCAATGCGACGGAGGTCAAAAAGTTCGGCATCGCTGAAGAAAATATGTTCGAATTCTGGGATGTGAGTTTTTGTTCTTAAAACATTTTGGCTACGATGAGTTGCACAATTTTACCATACAACCGACACAAGCGAAATCGTGAAGGCAACGGTCCATTTGAATAGGCTTTACTGGTCTTACTAACGGGACACTGCTGAACCGGAAAAGAATAATATTAGAAAAGAAACGGTATTAACGGAGAATTCATGGCACTGTTCCATGCTACCATAAGCGATCAACATCGATACAGTCGGGGTTGAGGAAAGTACCTAAAACACAAATGCGAGGAAAACAGTGTTTTGTGTCTTCCTATTGTTTAGTGTCAGTTCGTATGAATGTCTGAGTAGTGGTTAGATTGTGTGGGCAAATTTTGGGTAAGTAATCGAATAAGAGATCTGATTGGACAGAAGTAGGAGAAATGGCCTGTGAATGTCTCACCACAGCCAGCATTCAGGCCTCTCTACTACTTAAACTGTACGGACGAGTTGTTTGTTGTTGTCTCACTAGGTCTTCTAAGGTATCATATCTCCTAACACCATCGAACTACTTTGTTCTTTTTCACTGAGGGGTCATATTTCAAAGATCAGACATTATCTCATTTGAAAACTGACAGGGGCCATATGGGCCAACTTGGTAAAGAGCTACCGGAGTGGACGTTCGATTGTATCTGAGCAATCTTTCATTGGGTGTAGCGTTAGTTGCTTTGCAGGGTAACGACCTTATTATGTACAAAACGCGGAAAAGAGCAAGCTGCCATTGGTTGACGTGGAAGTTTGATTGCCTCCCAAAGAGTGGAATTCAAGCATTCTGTTTGACTATTAACCTTCGGATTGCGATCTGTGGTCTGGCTAAATGCTGTTCCCTTGCAATGAAGGGAAATCTTAGTTTTTATTATATGAAAGGTGGACCTACGGTGCCATGCCAGATAGTGCAAACAGTTGGCAAAACCAGTTTCCGACCGCGACAACAGACATCTTGACATATCTTGGTGAATGGAAAATGTGAATAACAGTCGGTGACAGTTAGCAAGTATTTGTTACGGGATGTTGACGACAGTGGTCTTTTGATCTCTGGGCGAGGCTTTTTAGTGGGTTTTATGGCCTTCATAAGTTATTCATTTTGTGATTTGAGGAATGTGAGTTTCAGTCCAGCACATGTTCTGCCTTGCAAGGTCATTGTCCACATGTCCTCCAAGAAAGGGGCGAATTTTTTAGACACACGAAGTGCGCAGTATGTGTCACACCAGAATAACGTAGAGACACGCAGTTCTTTCTGATCAACTTGCCGCACTGCAATAATGCATTAGTTATGTGACAGTTTGTCGGCTGATTGCTTATCTCTCCCGGAGGGTAGACAGTCTTGTATTAATAGCAGGGAAGTTCTGAGCGCCCACAATAAACTTTGTTGTTCTTGATTTTCTCCTTCTGACGTCAACTTTGTACAAAGGCAAAAGGTGGCTGATGAGCAGTGAGTGTGAAACGATTTGCCAGAGGGTAGGGTCTCCACTTCAAACCGCCCTCACATTTCCATGTCTTCCTCCAGTTCGGAATTGCGCCACTCGGTTAGATGAAACTTTCTGAAGTCACTGGTCTGTCATCTTGGTTTAATGTTACATCATTCGCAGTCAGTAGCACCTCTCTCTACTACTTGAGGTATCATGGAGTCAGCTGTTATGACGGTTGTGTTCTGTGACTCCTCCCAACTACCTCGAAAAAGTGACAGTCTGGTAAGGTCAACGTTTTATGTTGAGCTGATATATTTTATTCAAAAGATATAAAAACCAGTGAGACCAATAAGTAAACATACCAACTGCTTGTTGTTGTGATTTGGCGTCTCTCAGGAGTTAAATCCAGTTTTATGTGACCCTTCAGTATTCCGTATTCTAGGGAAGTGTTTTTGCGCGTAACGGTGGTGCTTTTGCCGTTGTTGAATGTGAACCCGTATCTCTGAGCAAACTCCAGAAAGCGCTCTAAATTTGTCTTGTGAGTTAAGGTGCCCTTATTACAGATAGTGGCATTGCCCACCTAAACAATGCTTCACTCAGCCTTCATGGCTTACTGCTACTATGGGTGACTCAAAGCGTTGGTCAGGCCAAAACGTGTGTCAAACTTAATGCACATTGCGATGAGCTTTAAACGCGTTATGTTTCTCTTCTTTTTTGATTAGTATCCGGTGGTACGCACTCTGCAGTTTTTCTGTAGACTTCAGATTGTGCGTTTATTTCAGTAAAGTGGTCGATCCTGAGAAAAGACTATGCATCATAATGAACACTGTTGATCGTCTAACTGTAGTCTACCACACTGCTCTTTTTTGGGAGCCTATTCGAGATAACAAAATACCGTACTCTCCACGAGTATTTCGATGGCTCATGGTTCTGACTTTAGTGGTCCTTGTATCTGTGACTGTATATACTGCTCATCAAAATTTAAGTCGCGTCTTGATCTCGTAACGTTCAGTAAAAATGTTTGGGGCTACATGCTCGAATAACTTTCGGGGCTTCACATGAGCTGCCACTAAGTGAAGTGCTAAGAGCGGTCTACTTCCACTAATATGGGTCTTTACTCGTGAATGCTGGTGTATAACATCATAACCAGACAAGATACCTGCACATAAATCTGGTATGCCACAGTACTGTACTGTACTGCATTGTGACGTGGCGATGCCCGAGAATAGTATCAATCAGAGGTGTAGATACAGTAGTTACTTTATCCCGAGGATGATCGACACACCGCTTTTGTCGCTAGGCCATTACCACAGTGATATAACTCTAGATTGTCGGTATCTGTGGGAGTATTCCTACGTATTCCACTGACTGTTAGTTGTGATAATACTTGAAACACAGGAAGGTGCGACAGCAGTAGCTTTTGGTGAGCGCAGAGTGATAAGAATAGTAAGTGGCACGTTGTTTGGAAGTGACTCCTTCTTTTCGAGCTTTTTAGAAGCGTTCTTTTCCCCCCGCAGTTTTTAAAAATTTCGTCTCTGGTAGGGTGTTTAAAGTGCGGTTAATGACTGTATCCACGAAAATAACACCTAGACAATGTTGGCCTAATAGTGCACTGTCAAATGTTCATGATTTCGTGGGTTCGTTTGCGTCGCTTAAGCCTTCTGTCGGTACACTGGATGACACGTAGCAAGCTGAATTTTTGTTTGACTGTCACTGCTATTGGGAAGGTTCGAGTAGCCTCGCCTGTTTGAAACTCGTTCAAAGATCTAGTATTTTTTGTTCAATAAACCTGTGATAAATGCATTTGGTATGTAGATTGCTGATGGGGGCATTTCAAATGTAGTCTTGTGCTCTGTACGACAGTAGCAGCTTCACAGTTACACTCCTTAAACGCCCTCATTTTTTTTGTAATTTGTCAAAACCGTTGTTGACACGTTTCGGTAAGTTGGTGGTGAACGCTTCATTTTTGGTTGGATTTACATTGGTTTTCTTGGATACAACTGTTTTAAAGGTCGATCATTCTAAGGCAAAATTTAATACCGACAGACAGATGTAGTCGATAAGAGTGTTCAGTTTTTCAGGCTTGTACACTTCACTTGACAACAGAAAGTCAGGAAACGTTCCTTGTCAGGTTAATTTAAACTGACGCCGAAACTGTCGGATTGTAAAAATCGTTCACTTGTCCACAATTTAGAATTAAGATGAGTACCACATCTTATTTTCGAAACTTAAGGAATAAACAGATAGACGGGGTTGCGATAGATAGTCCTCTGGGACCGATTTGGCTGCATTATTTGTTTATGGTTGGGCTCCGCTTCGCGAATGCACTGCATGATATCCCAGTTTATCGTCGATGGGTTGGTGACACAATAGTATTCGCATAAGATGTGGAGATAGTAGAAAAACTATTGGATTTATTGAACCCTTCGCACCCAAACCTGACGTTATCATCTGAGTTTGAGAAAGAAGACACACTCGCATTTCTGGATATTAGAATTAAGCGACGGAAGGATGGTACAATGTGTCGGCCAGTGCATCGTAAGCCCACCTAGGGTGGACCTTATCTGAATTTCAGCAGTTTTTCACCTATGCAACACAAACTCACTGGTTCGTTGTCTGTTTCACAGTGCGCGAACCATATGTGCGAGTTATACTCTAGATACAAAGTTGAAATTCATTCGTGATTCCGTAATCTCCAACGGTTATCAGGTCTTATTGACTTTCACAGAGATTCAAAACTCTGTCTGCCATGGTTTTGACCGATAACAGACTAGTAGTATCGATTGACCTGGCTCATGAGCCTAAGTCATTTGAATATTTTTGACTTTCACCGGTTTTATGTGTATCAGCTGTCGAAACCGTCTTGCAAAACCGGTCTTTTGATTTCGTTATTCGAATTCCCAACTAGCGAAGAATGTTTTATATGACAAGTAAGTTGTGGTGATCTGTAGAATGGAATCATACGACCGCCATAGACGAAGTCGATGGGACAAAAGCTCTTTTGAGATAGGCTTTAGTCTTTGTATTAAGGAGACAACTGAAATCAGGAGAACCTTCGGAAAAGAAACATTATTAACCAACAGTTCATAATAATAAATAATCGTCCAGACTGCATGTTATAAACTTGTTAGAAGTGTAACCGTGATAATTCCGTTATGACCTATCGTGGCTGACATTTGTGTGGCTGATCTACAGAATCCAGCTCAGGGGATTTAACCTGATTCGTTGCCGAGGTTTCAGTGGTTACTGACAGTTTAACGCATGTCGAAGGCGCCCTGACAATATTTAACGGACTGCTTTCCATCATCACATCAAGTTCTAAACACAAATGTTACGATTCTCTTCCATTCTTGAATATCTGCATCAATCTGACTGACGATTCGGCACAACGCTCAGTTTGTCGCAAGTGTACTTGAGAAGACGAATAGTTGCAGTTCAACAGCTTCGTGCCAAAACATGAAATAAGCTTCGTTAAAATGTTGTGAAGTAGGGTCTGAAACACCTGTATTCAGGGCACAACTTCACGGTGAACGGCATTTTGATGAATCACTTTCTCTTGATCAACGGATATCCACCATAACTGATCAAGTTGTCCTAAAAAACTTCCTGAGTAAATAGTGATGGTAGTGCCAGAGCTGAAAGTCTTAGAAAGATTATGCTGATACGTCACTACATCTCCGACTAAAACCCGATGTACTACGAATGTCCAATGCCGCACTACGCTTCAGGATTCAAATCCACCTCCACAACCTCGGCTTCCTTCGTTCGTCAGGTCCCCACATTGTTTATTGATTTTCATGTAATGGCGCAAGTACAAGCCGGCAGGTATGTGTGCACACAGCAACCACCACACAGACCACCAGCATCAGTGACCGCTGGTCATCTCATAGAGAGCCACCACTGCATAGACTCTACAAAATCATTCACAATTTGTAAGCCCCGGTTGTTGTGTGTTGAGTTAGTTGCCTTGGGATTTCGGCGTCCACTTGTATGTGTGCAGAAAGGCTTGCCTATTTACTTAACAATGTCATGGAAACGATGATAACTGCTTGCCGTATTACAGAGCCGTATATCTGTCTTGTGTGTCTAGTGTCACAGTTGACTCTTGTTTTCAGTCTCATAATCTTTTTTTTCTGCTGTATATCCGCGATGTTACGCAGAGGAATTTATGAGACCATTATTTGTTTATATTAACCTTTTAGACTGCTCCACTGACTGCTCCGTTGATTGCAAATTGTACGACTACTCATTTTAGCACTCCATTTATCACGCCGTTTGCATAAAGTTGTGCCGCCAAGTCTGAGGATTAGTGGAAGTGCGCAATGAGTTATTGTCTGCTTTCAGTATCACAAGTGGTAGTCAGATTCTGCCTTACCATACCTTCGAGCGATTTAATTTATGCAATATTTTCGCGGTCAACATTTGCAATCTGTATACACAAGCATGTATAATTAGGTTACGGTGAAACGAAAACACAGCTGGGAACAAATAAGATCGTAATAACTATGCACTCATCAGTGAGCGCCTGCTAATTGCTTTTGGTCTTCCTATGCACACCTTTTTGATGACGCTGTTACCAGGAACTGTGCCGTTACGAAAGCAGCATGAAACGTCCTAGACTGATTGATGGTGTCACTTCTTTGTTTCCACCTACATCTTGATTCCGACAACTGCACAGTTCAAACTGACTCTCACCAGGGTCAGTGCATACGTCCTCGAGGTAGAATGCAGTGTCTACAATCGATACTTATTTACCTTGTGGAGAACGGAACAGCGAATGACGGTGCCCTTGAAGATATAGCTGTCTGAGCTCTCAGCGTCAAAAAATGCTCATAGTATGGCTCTCTTAATGGTAACATCCGTAATGCGATCAGCTAGACATCTGCGTCTTGTGGCTGTAGTATTTCATGAAAATATCAACCTCCTTACGGATGCAAAACTTATTGTTGTCACTAAGGGTACAGACATGAGAGTTGTCTCTAACTTAGGTTGCACACAAGACATCCTTTGTGGGACAGTGAGTACCAACTCTCTCCGCAGAATAACCATGTGGATGTGTTCGTACCCAGTTTCGGACGTCAACAGGAACAGGGAGCTGAATTTATGAGGCTATTGTCCTCGACTTTGTCTTGCATGTAATATGCTTGCTGCTAGTAGAGAGACCAGCACTTTGCTTGTAAGTTGTGTGTAGGTAGAACACGCAGTGGCATCGTTAATTAGACAGTTGGTGGTGTGCCTATAATTTCGAGGTAACAGTTACGAGACATCTTCTGTTTATCTGGATGATGTGCAATACTGTCGTCGGGAAAGTTCATTGAATGCATTGTCAGAGGCCCCACACGTCAACGGCTTTCAAGGCCTTCGAGTCAACTTCAAAACAGTCCGGTCGGAGAAGTTGACTCCTACTTATTTGTCTTCAAGATTACTGACTTGTTACGAACGGTTCAACTACAACACACGAGTAAATTTATCAGGATTAAGGCTGTTTGTATCCGGGACTATTTAGGTGTCTTCCAGAATGATACGGGGTACAGAATTTTGCAAATCAGCCCGAAAACGATATTCATAGGTGTCGTTAGTTCATTTTCTTTTATATATCGACAGATGTGGTCCTGTGTTTACATGTCCATTGATTCCAATACTTCCAGCGTGTTTTCATCGTCGTTGCTTGGGTGTAGTAAATGTAAACCACATCATCATCAGCATAGAAAGCAATACATCACACTGATGCTTAACTGTCACACAACCACGAAGGAAAAAAAGAAAAGCCCGTATGAGAAGAGAGTAAAAAAAGGGAGGGCAGTGGACCTAACTACTAAAAATAACTACGTCTATATTCAAACATACAACATCAATGCGCCTACACCTTGCAGAACAAACAATCGAGCTGCAGGTGGACGTAAGACTTCATCGGCAAGACGGCTTTCATTACCCCGCGACATCAAATGCACGCGTTTCACGGATATCTCGGCCAAACAACGACAGCATTCATGCCACTGAGCTCGGTTAGTAGCCATCTCACCTAACATCTCCAGCCATTCTCGAGGGTTCCACCCCAGGAGACAAACCCGAGGATCGTTCTACATTGACTAACGAGGAGCTAAACATTATTCGACATTGACTGATTAAATGTTACTGCCATCGGTCAAAGACGTAATACATGTATATCTCTTCCCCGGAATGGGAACTCGCAGTTATATTCATGGACGAGATGCAGTCTGCTCTCTGAAGCAATGTGCTCATCTTGCCCCTTTGTTTTTGTCTGGAGTTGGTCCATGATGAGTGGGATAGAGTGGTAATGTTTGTGGCTGTGTTTAGTTGCAGCCGGATTTGGGGCTAATAGTGATCAGAACGGTGTGAGATATCGTCCCACCCTTCCTGGTTTTGTGACTCTTCAACTGTCGGACCGAGCTTGTCGACGTCCTCGATACGCATTGAGTCTCCTTGTGTTCATGCAGATCGCACTTCTTTCAAAGGTGTCCTTTGAATGCTTGATATCCGGCATAATATTATTACTTTCCGGCGCTGCCAGCGAGGTTTTGTTCGGTCATCTTTCTTTACACCACTGAAGTTTTGGACGATTGTTTTGGTGATACCGAGTTTAACATGTTCGTAATCTTGTTCTATCATGACGGCGTCACGCTTGATGATGATACTTCCTTGAAATTTTGTTGTCGACGCAGAATCCTAGCTGGTCATTGAGCTAATTGACCATCAGCCGAGCAGAACAGTATTCAAAGTTACGTGTGTTAACAACTGAATTCTGAGCTTCCACATTCTGCATCAAGGTTTTCGTGACTCTGGTATTCTTCATACTGTTTCTGCCGTTGCTACACCTGCTAAACTCTTTAGAAGCTTACGGTCATTGTGCTCCTCCCTGTCGCCACGCTGTTATAACATGTGGGTATGCGTGATTTAATTTTCAGTCACCTGTTAGGAGAGCGCTAGTAAGACTGAAGACAGCCAAGTCTAGTCCGAGGCACCTTTTATGTTCACATAGTATTATACTTATCTAAAAGCCTTTGAAGTCAAGTGCGGTATCTCTTGTACACTAGAGCACGCTTACGAGATACTAGTTTGCCTTCAACCTTACTAGCGTTCTTACCGGGGCAGTCGGTTGGCTTGATGTTCACTCACACGTAGTCAGACGTTATAACAAGCCTGCGCTGCGGATTGAATGAAGTAAGCAAACCGTATCGACATATCTGCATAATAACGTTGCTGTGGCTTCTTTGACTTGGAAAATTCTGTTTACCGCTCGTCACGTACTACTTCGTTTGCATGCGCATAGTCTAAGCCGAAAGTGACAATCTAGTGTCCACTACATTGAGTTTCAACATCTTAACTCATCTCTGGCTTCAACAGTGGAACCAAAGGACACTTATCACCTCCGGCTGGTAAATGCATATAGACACTTAGGAAAAACGCCTAGCTATTTGAGCTGGCGTTGCGTTACAGTTTTCCGAAGAATTTTTCACTCGCTCATTTCATTCTGTAATTTGATCACTTACTATGACCCTCAGCTTGTTTACTCTGTAACTACTGTTACTTGCTCACAATCAGATAGTTGCCAGATATACATCACGGTGGTCTATGTAGTACCATTACAGAAAAGGTACATCTAGCCTGCAACCGTCTTCGTTAAAACAGGTTTTCATTGAGCGTATCATTTTAACACAAGCAGCTCCTCAAAAATTAACAAAGGATAACAAACGTGGTCTCGTGAGGTTGATTACTTCTTGATCACAGACTGTTTTTGATTGGCGTTGGGTTGTTTGCCTAAACCGAGTTGTCATTCTGAGAGTGGCCAAATGAATTTGCGCTACACCAATGCCACCCACAGGCACTGAGAATGGGTAGACTAGCTATTATGTGTTATTCTTAAGAGCATGGGGGTTGTTGTAAAGGCGTTTTTAGGATCCTTAGCTGGTAATACTGTCTGTCTGTACTATAGCTTGAAAAATTACACAGGTAAGTACTATGATTATAAGCGTGTCTGCACATGTCTCAGGGAGTTTTCAGGGATCACTTTCATCAAGTTTGTTCAGCAAAGAACTAAACCTTTCCTTTCATTCCCTGTGACCGAAGTAGATTTTGACACTGCTCGATCATGAAGCTGTTTGAAGATCGTCTCTCTGTACTGCTAACGAGTGTTCAGTCGTGTGTCAAGAATCCATCATGCCTGATAAATGTTGCTGATACTTTTGTTGCATATGTCTTCGCCACGTGCTCATTCGCATTATTGCAGTTGGGTTTCTTTCTGAAGGTCGTTTGTGAACGCGCAGCTTATTGCATACATGCGTCAGTTAGCTATCCACATTAGTTACTAGAACATCAGAAAGCGGTCTTGAATCTTCATACACACACTTATGCTCATTTAAAGCTACACTACTGACTTATCCGTGCATTCTTTATCGCTTTCGTTACTTTGTTATTAAGTTCTTTATTTATTCGCATTGTTTTTCAACGCGCTTGCACTTTTATTATTACGGTGTACTCCTGTCATATTTTTTGGTATTAGTAACGACGATCTATTTTTTTTATGTAGTGGGTCGGTGGACGTTACTCGCTTTGGTCTGCCATCGGACTGTCAATAGCGCTTTATGTTGGTATGTCTTCGTTCATCACTATGTATAAACACCATATGTTACCTAGCATATATGCATTTAAGAAACTTATTTTGGACAGTGGCAAGATAGGTAGCAACAGGCAATTTTTTCTTATCAGTCCTGGTTTTTCCCACAGAAACCTCGCTTCCGTGGCGAAACTTTCGAACAATGTGCTATATGTTATGATCAAACTCCGACCTCATTTATTGCAAACTACGGAGGTCATAATATCCTGTAGCCCTTCGTTAGTTGTTAGTAAATGATGGTTTACGTAAGAAAAAGTGCACGATTTCTGGGTCTGCAATACACTGATGATACCGCCGAAACGTGTGATGATGCGCCAACTACACAATCGTCCTCACTAGGCCATCGGTGTTGGCTTGATGTTCCGATCCCTAGCTTCTTTCGGTAAAGTGCAAGAAGATACCATGACATTGACATGGAACTGTTGACGATCAAACTTCAAGATATTGTGCTCGAGGTGATCGATAGGCGTAATTACCTGAACAGTTATAATAGCTCTCAGGGGTTGGCCGTCTAGAGCAATAAGCTGGTGGATTTGTTGCAAAGCTTGTGTTCTTTTACTGCTGTTCGCACTCCCGTTCTCTAAACTTTTCTTTTTACTGTCGCCTGATACTACTGCGTCACACTTGGTATGTGTGTGTATATACGTCTGGGCCAGATTACATTACTTCTTTTCTACATCTTTGAGCTTCTGTTCATCCTCATGTTGTATAACAGCCAGCCTCGTTTATGAGGGGTTTAGTGTGCACATTTGGGAACTGAGGAGCAGGTCTTAACGCCAGGAAGAAGGTGGACCAAAGCCGATCGTTCGGATAGCGTGTATGCACTATGGGGACGTGCCACCAGGGCGAACAACAGTGTACTGCTGCCCAGTGTGTGTGAATGCACGTCAGCCGTGCAAATGAGTGTACGTGTTCGTGGTCCTACGGTTTTTCATGCAATAAACACTTCACAGGCCAAGCGTCTTTTGTGGTCACAGCGCTCATCACTGTGCGCAACGTATCTTTGATTAAACAAACTGCGTCTGCGTGTGCCTAACTCACTCAAGTACTACTACTATGAGCACTTGTAGTTAGTTGGGATAAGCAATCCTCTTTTGAGTGCAGTAGCAATTAGATTTGGCCATAATTTTGGTACTTTGTCAGTTCAGATTTATTTTCCCCTTTTTTGCGTAGTATGTTTTCCAAGTCAGTCCTGTATATCTTTGTAACCATTGTGACCTAACTCAGTAGTCGTGGTTGCTCTACTGCAATTCTTCGTTCATTCGGTTCATTACTACACGAACATAATCAACTCTTGCGTAGATTCCTGTCACACCGCGTCCTTTTTTTCAGGGATGGATAATTTCATAAGTATGTTGGAGGGTGCGCATGCAATGGACAAACATTTCAAGGAGGCTCCTTTGCACAAAAATGTAAGTCTAATACTCTTGCTTAATGACGCTACTTGCAGCTGCTTTTGAACACCCAAAGTTCTTAACTTTGTTTGAGTTGAATTCCCTAACACGAACAACCTCGCGTGTCTTTTTGTCTTTCTTAGTTGCCGGTTATCCTGGCCGTCCTTGGCGTGATGTACATCAACGTTTATGGTACAGAAACCCATGCTATATTACCTTATGACCAGTACATGTCTCGTTTTGCGGCCTATTTCCAACAAGGCGATATGGAATCGAACGGCAAGTTCGTAACGCGTTCGGCCAAAGAAGTAGACTATGCTACCGGCCCGATTGTTTGGGGAGAACCGGGTACAAACGGACAACATGCTTTTTATCAACTGATTCATCAAGGGACACGACTAATTCCGGCCGATTTTTTAGTCCCTGTACACACGCAAAACCCCATTCAAAGGGGTCTGCATCATGAAGTGAGTTGCGCCATTGTACACAGTTTGATCATTCATACAGCCATTTTTTTATATGATAGCTTTTATTGCAAATGTTTTGAGATTTATTAACTTTGTGCCAATCATCATTCACGAGCTACGGCGCTTTGCTCATCCAATTTTCGGTCTTCAGCTCGGTTCAAAGGGTTAAGAGGTATTAAGCTTGATTTTCGTTTTCGTTAGACTTCATTCATTGTGCGTACGAAAAGAACGCATGGCAACTACGCATGTTTTTCATCGGGCTAAATACAACATAATATCGTTACTAGTTCAAAGAGTCTGTCGTCAATAGCAAATGAGGTGGATTTTCTAATCCATTTACATGCTGCTTAACAAGTCGATTATTACGAAACTAGACATCACAACCTGATTTATGTGAAACTGATGACTATCCCCTTACTTCAATGGTATGACATCTTTTGCATGTAACTACTTTGTATTTAGCCTGCCTAGGAAGCACTGACACTGAAGTCGTTTGATACGCATTCTTCGTACAGCTAGACCGGGTATGTTTGTGAATGTGACTTTGCGATGCGGGAAATGAAGTATTGTACGGAAATATTGTGCGGGAAATATATTGTACCTGTACCTCGTTTACTCTTTCTCACAACATACCTAACTGCGTCATTATGCTTAAACGCGCATACAAACACGTTTAGAGTGAGATATCTAGTATTGATTCGTAGTACTGATTTCGAACCAGTTCCTACATATCTACTCATACTATGCGTTTCAGCCTTAGTTTCGTTACGTATAACCGTTCAGCCAGACACTAGTCACCATGAATTCTGCCAGCGAATGTGTTGGTGGATCAACACGCGTAAGTTCATTTATACCGTCGTCCGCTGGTACTAGTAGACATTTGGTTCGCTGCATGACAGCAGTGGATCTACCAGTCAAATCGGTCCCTAGTAGTTGTAGGCACGAGCTTTTGCCTTAGGCTGTTCATGCCACGTGTTGGCAACTTTACTAGAGATGAGTCGAGCTGACGAAATGCCAGCACGTTATTTAGTCTGGTCCTTGAGGCGGTTTGCGGTAAATGGAATAACTTGTTGTACCGATTGCCAAAGTTCTTCAGATCACTAAAACGTGTTGCGCAAGCTTCCATTGGAACATTTGGGCTGTTATGCTAAATAGTACGTTGTCAGAGTGCATGGCTATCGATATTCCATCCGACTTCTCTAACTAGTTCCAATCTGTCCGAATTTGGTAACCCACCAGTGACGAGACAGACGTTAATTACACGTGGCCTCCGGCCCATCGAACTGAAGGACTTGACTGTTTCAATATGTCACATACCAACTGTCTTATTTCGGTCTAGTGGGCGAAAACCTAGTCTTTAACAGCCTCCTCGATTGTTTTTTCCTGCTACCGGCCTCAGTGTAAATCCAGTTGTCTTCTGCTTCAGTTTTTGTTTGTATTCATATTGTCGCTGTGACTGATTTGTGTCATGCGTATTGTTGCGGCCACTTCATATTAACAACACGCAAGGTGTAACTGAACTACGACTTATTTTCACCCCGTTTATGTGGATGTACACAATTCATTGAGCAACTGCTCGAAATCGAGTTCCTAATGATTCTTGATGCTCACCCTCAAACCGACACTCCACGACCAGTCTCGCTCTTGTTTGGACTCATCAGATAAAGACCGTCTGAATAGAGTATTGAACCGGCTACTCTTCGTGTTGCGAGTTAAAGCTCTCATCCGCCCGGTCACCAGTTCTATGAGCACCACAAGCGGTGCTCATGGACCCGGTAGCCGAACGAATGAGAGCTATGGCTCGTAGCGCGAGGTCCGATGCTCCACCCAGACTATCTCTACCCGAACAGTCCAAATACGGATGAGACTGGTCGTAAAGCGTCAACTTGAGGATGAGCGTCAATAATCACTGTGAAGATACAAGGTAATTGCTTGAAGCCACTCATTGACTAACACTTCGAATGTTTGCTGGTAATTTTTCGCATAATCTCTATGGGTTGTTGCAACACACTTGTTGCTTTCTGTTTTCTACCCCTAGATTCTATTATCTAACTTTCTTGCTCAAACCGAAGCTCTAATGGTCGGTAAGTCACGCGAGGAGGTGCATACGGAATTGTTCAATTCTGGTGTCACTGGTGAAAAGTTGGAGGCACTTAGTTTGCACAAAAGTTTCAAGGGAAATCGACCTACCAACTCCATCGTGTTTAGTCGCTTAACCCCATATATGTTGGGTGCTTTGATTGCCAT
>LUCH01003780.1:18536-54677 GCA_013368495.1 Paragonimus heterotremus
ATCATCATCATCATCATCATCATCATCATCATCATCATCATCATCATCATCATCATCATCATCATCATCATCATCATCATCATCATCATAGACAGCAATGCATCAGCGGTTCACACTGATGCTTAACTGCCACACAACCTAGATGATGTCATAGCCCACGGGAGGACGGAGCGAGAGCATATGCGCAACTTGGAGGCTGTGCTAGACCGCCTGGCGGAAGTCGGCTTGAACTTAAAACCCTCAAAATGTCACTTCCTGCTCAAAGAGGCGACTTTTCTGGGGCACGTTATCTCTGGGTCGGGTGTCCGCACAGACCCAAGAAAGACAGAGCAGATTCGATATTGGTCCACATCGAAGGAAGTAAACGAGCTGAGGAGTTTTCTAAGGCTGGCTTCCTATTACCGCAGTTTCATCACTGGTTTCGCTCGCAATTCTACACCCTGATAAGACCGTTGCAGAATGATCAAGAGTTCGTGTGGACAGAAAAGTGCGATCATGCATTTAAAGCGCAGCGCGAAGCCCTGTGCACGACTCCAGTGCTAGCATTTTCTGATCTGTCGCCGAAGTCCGGGAAGTTTGTCTTGGATACCGATGCAAGCGACTGTGCAGTTGGAGTGGCCCTCTCGCGGTGAGGACAAGACGGTAAAGAACAAGTGATAAATTATGGTAGTCGGTGTTTGAGTAAATGCGAGGGAAATTATTGTACAAGGAGGAAATCAATGCTTGCCCTAGTATTCTTCGCGCGACAATTTCGGCACTATCTGCTGGGGAAAAGGTTTATCGTGCGCACGGACCATCAATCTCTCTGTTAGTTGCATAACTTCAAAGACCCAGAAGGACAGTTGGCCCGATGGCCGGAGGTCCTACAAGAATACAACTTCCTGTGTGGACATGGACTCGGCAGACGACACTGTAACGCCGACTCACTATCGAGTCGCCCCGCGCGCAATCAGGTAGACTGTCCGTCCTACAGAGCGCGGAATACGGGCACCGGCAGCAGGCTCGAGCGGCCGATCTTGAGACTGCATTAATTCACGAAAGGTGCCGGAATAACGGAGAGAGACCAACAAGCAAAGAAATGGAAGGAAAAAGTTATGAATTCCGCTGTATTTGGGTGCCATGGGAACAGCTCAGGATCGCGGAGGGAGTATTATTCATCCAATACGGACCCGCTTACATGAGAAGGATTGTGGTCCCCCGGCCCACGGTACATGGCGTCCTAACAAACCTGCACCGTGAGTTAGGTCATGCAGGAATAAATAAACTTGAGGCGGCCGCACGACACCGATTTTGGTGGCCACATCAGCGGAGAGATGTCAGATTGCTATGCCAACCGTGTGAAAAATGCGGTGCCTTCAAAAATCCTCAAATACGACGTCGAGCACCGTTACAAGTTATGACTACAGGATATCCCAACGGGCTGATTGGTCTAGATATTGTGAGACCGCTGCCCGAAACACTCCGTAACAATCGATACATCTTGGTCCTGGTAGATCACCTCACCAAATGGTGCAAAGCAGTCGCGCTTGCACAAGTGGATACATCGACGGTGGCAACAGCCATTGTCGACCACTGGGTGTGCCTTTGGGGAGCCCCTGGTCAACTCCATTCATCCATTCAGATCAAGGTTCCTGCTTTGAAAACTCTTTGGTTCGAGAAGTGTGTAGTTTATTAGGAATAGATAAAACGCGAACCACAACTTGCCACTTGCATGGCGATTGGCAGGTAGAAGGGACGAACCGGTCCCCGAAAAGTCTCCTCAAGGCTTTCACAGAGGAGAATGTCACCGAATGGGACTTAGCTATACCGAAGTGTATGTTAGCTTACCGCAGTGCTATTCATTCATCGACTAACCAAACCCCACATTTCCTGTAAACCGGGCGAGAACTGAGACTACCCTTAGATGCCCGATTGCGGGTTACGCAGCAACTGTAACTTCCAGTTGCACAATACGTAAGCAACCTTCTTACTACACTTCCACGAGCGCACCAGATCGCGCGAACACACCTGGAAACGTCTTACAAGCGTCAGAAGGACTACTATGATAAGAAGGTATTTGGAGCTTCCCTGAAGGTTGGCAAAAGAGTGTGGCTGCACAACACGGTTCCGAGCCCGGGAGTCCCGCCGAAGATGCACAAACAATCGAAGAAGCCGTATGTTGTCGAACTTTCAGGTGCGACTTGTCAGATTAATGAACTGACAAGCATCCAATCATAGTTCACTTCAGCCGACTAAAGTCATATACACAAACTGCAGTCCGTGAACCACCACCGTACGCTCCCGAGGTCGGGATGGAATTCGAAGTTGAGAGCGCGTTAGATATAAGTAATGCACCGGAGATGGTGCTCAGCGAAGGGGGGAGTTGTGTAACGCGCGATCGAAACTAGTTAGTGTGCACAGATTGAATTTGAAGATACCGCCACGTTAACGCCGTGCACGAGGACCCTGAATCAACGGACGTTCAGACAAGGAAGGAGGACAGTTGCATTTAAACTACCGCTGCGTGTTGCGTAGTATATCTTTGGATACAATCTCTGTCTGCTCTTCTGGTTGCATGCGACACATATTGTTTACGCTTGTTGCTACTGCCTTGCGTTCTAATTTACGATACAACAAATGGCGTCGCGGGCAATGCCCATTTCAATGAATGAAGCTGCAATGTTTTGGATGGATCCAACAATGTTTCTAACCCCAGATTCGTGGATTACTTGAAAAACGACGTTTACGGATTACTTGGATTTGCTCAATGTGTTAGTACGTTGGTTTCAACAGATGACTCTGATGTTGATCTATGAGCCGTTCTTCCTCAAATTCAACAAGGACGGGAGAAGATTATTGCATGCGCATCACGAACACTCGCTGGTAAGGAACGTAAATAATCAGCCAGCGAAAAAGAAGCTTCAGCCTGTGGCTGGGCTTGCGAGAAGTGGCGTATATACCTTTTCAGTAGACGCTTTAATCTGAGAACTGATCATGTAGCACTAACGACACTTCTTAGTCAAGGAACAAAATGTCATAGACCATTGAGGATCAGTTGATGGTATGCCAGATTACTGAATTACGACTTCGAAATTAAACATAGGAGTGGTTCTAAAGATCAAGTAGCTGACGTGATTTCCCGATTACTTTTATCTATTCAAATTGATACAGACGATATGTTCACCAGTAACGATAGAAGACATACGTCGCGAGATGTTAACATTTCGTTTACTCTCTTCAGTCACGAACGTAAAACATCAGAATATATAGGACATGCAGATAGTAACAACAATAGAAACAATCAACGCTTGGGTTTACACAAAACAAGGACAGTTTTCAGTTCCAGAACAGACAAACTGCGTGAGTCAACAGTTTATGCACACACAGTACTGGACGGCGAGTATTGATTAAGATTGCTCCGGAGAAGGCAAGCAACTTCGGTTTCCGATTACGCAACAACACTTGAGGCGAACTGGCGGGGTCAACAACATGACCTGTTTCCATGATGTGCTTTGCTATGGATGAGGTCGGATTTCGTCTCACTCGGCCTGTTGCATCATGGCCCGTACCAAACACTTAGACATATGTTTGGACGATATGAACGAATTCGAAATGATGACTGCCTATGATGATCTGCAAATTCATGCGGTAACCGGAAAGCGATAGCGATAGCATCCGCAAATGGACGATGAGCTTCAACAACTGAAACAATACTTCCGGCGGTTGGTTTAGTGTCAGAAATACCAGGGATAAGGTAAAACGCTACTATCCCCTGTGATAGGAGTCTTCTGTTATAGACAACTGCATCATGCGTGGATCACGGTTCGTTCCACCATCCAGTTTAAAACGTGAGATTATGCTTTGTGCTCACGAAGGATATCCTGGAATCACAAGGATCCTTCGTCGTGCTAGCGAACGGTATTGGTGACCGCAAACGTCTTCGTCAATCGAGACCCTCGTTAATGATTGTTCCCCTTGTCAACATGCTGATAAATCAACCAAACCTATAGTTACCCCTGTGTAGCCAGTGGAATATTCTATGCGCCCGTGGGCAAAGCTGGCTATCGATATTATGGGACCCTTTGCAACAGCTCCTACAAACAAACGTAACATACTGGTCGCCACTTGCTACTACAGTAAATGGTCTGAGGCACATATTTGTGGCGATGTCACGTCATCCACAATAATTCATTGGAAGAAGCACCTTATTGCTCGCTTCGGGATTCCTGAAGAGGTTGTCACCGATAATGGATCCCAATTTGTCAGTTATGAGTTCGAGGAATTTTTACGTCGGCAGGGAATCAAACATTCACGGACTGTTCCTTACAATCCCTCAAGTAATGGTATGGTGGAACGTTTGAATCGCTCTTTGAAGGAGTGTATACAGGCATTACAGTTACAAGGAGCGACGTGGGTGGATTCGGTGCTTCAAGTGTTATTCACTTATCGCACCAGCCACTATAGAGCGACCGGAAAAACGCCTGTTGAACTTATGTCCGGGAGAGTTCTACATACTAAACTCAACGCAGCTCACCAACCTGCAAATAAAGACAAACCTACCGAGCTGCTCCGGAGAGAAACTTATCAAAAGACCTATGCTAAGTCAGCAAAAACTTTGGCACCCGGAACATTTGTTCGCTTAAAAAGTCAGTCGCACAACAAAGGGCAAATAAGCTTTTCATCCCCGGTCTCCATAAAGCGTACTCTCGGACCCGGTACATACGAGTTGGATAACAACAAGAAGGTAAATCAACGTCAGTTATTTGCTGGACGATTGACTCAAGGAATCACCTTACCTTTCACGTACGGAGCAACCCGTTGAAAACCCTCCAAATCCTCGTCGCTCATCACGGGCTTGGAAGTCGGTCGACCGTTTTATCCACGCCTAATTCGAAGCTGAACGAAAGAGAGTGATGTTGTATATGTGTCAAAAGTGTCAAAACGTTCACCTCGTATCTGACTGGCTATTAACACTCTCCTGATACATGGCGACTGTGGTTGTTTTAATTCTATATCGTCCACTGGTTTAATGTCACGTGTGCATTTCTGTTGGTTACATTGCATACATGTGTTTACGCTCGTTACGACTGTCTTGCGTTCTGATTTACGATACAACAAATAGCCAAGAAGATAGGCTATAAGGTACTGATTAAACGTGAGTGAAAACATGGCTGCTGAAGAGTGATATGGTTGATGACAGATTGCTTCATTTGTCATTTTCGGAACTGTCACCGGCCCTGTACGAAATATGGTTGCCGTTATTCGACCATGGGGTAGATAGCAAAAAGGTTGAGTTCTTGATGGTCAACCTTAATGTTAGGATAAACGAACTAGGACACTTTGATTAGGCACTCCTGGCGGTAAGCGATTGTTTAGAATTTTTGCTAGCTACAACGTTACTTCATCCACACAATGGTTGATAGATATTTATCCATACTTAAATCGTTGTTAATTGAATTCCGAGTTAACCGCGTATTACCGAAGTTGTCCAGAGCAAACCTGCCGTGCAGTCAGACTGAACAAAATGAGTTGTGTTCCACTAGGCTGCGAAAAAAAAAACACGAGGGTTTGCGAGTATGAAAACAAGCAAGTTGTATTGAGACTAAATATCTCGTCCTCTTCTCACAACAGTCCAATCGCGCTGGACAAATCAGAGGGGTTCGTTTATAATTGAGTGATCATGGGTTCTCTGATTGAAATTTCAATTACAAGGCCGCTGGCGAGACCACTCAATCGCCTCAGTTGCCTTTTGACCTTTGACCATACTGCTGATTGAATGATAAGCCAGATAGTGTTTTGTGCCTCTTGGTACTTCTGGCTTGCTGTGCAAGCTCAAAATTTGAGCCCGGCTGTTTTGACGCTATTTGGAATGGTGTTTTTCTTTGTAGCACATAATCGTGGCGATACCGACGAATATCACGCAAAAGATCTGCTGTTGATCGACAGACACGAGCCAGGTCTTTGGTGATTGGTTTTAAGCGACGTGCTACGCCGCGCGCTACAGCAGACCTGTCGATAATGGCGTTCAATTGAGCCAGTGCCAACACATGAGGTACAGGCTGCGAAATGAAACTCATTGCCTGCCGCTCGCGCACGGTTTTGGGATAGTTGTTGATACTAGCGAACGAAAATGTTGAACAAATTAGAGACAGAATGAGGCAACATGTACAGGTCAGGTCAAGTTCCAGTTTTGTTTACATTGGATGAGCACTATCACATGAACAAACAACACTCCAATTATCAAATGGTTCTAAAAACAAAACAAGTTTTCTACCTGAACTGTGGTAAGCCTGATACAGAAAACATTAGACTAAAAAGGTGAGAGGAAATATCGCTTGTTAGTTAGCGACGACTTTGAGCTCCATCTACTGACCGTTTGTCGACACATGTTCTCCTCTGCAGAACACTCCAACTTAATTCGTGCTTACGTCAAGACTGGGTCTTATGCTACAACAGTTTTCCGACTCAACTCAACCTCACTATTTAAGTCCTTTCTTCTGTGAGTAGTAGAGTAAATTTCCCCACACAGTGAGCTAGATATTAGCACTGATAGGATCAAACATCTTTTCGGGTTTTCTGAAGTCACTTCCATCGGTCATATCTTTATCAATCGACTTCAAGTGTTATTGCGAGTAGATCAAATACCGTTCGAATCCGGCAACGTTTTGGTAGAGTGCCTGGGCATCATCCTGGACATCGAGCCATAAACACTTTTCAGCATAACGAGCAAAACATGTTGGTGTCATACACTTACACAGGCTGACAAGTAGATAGATTCGCGAACTTTATGTAATTATCCGGGCGGCATGTAGAGTGGCTAACAGTACACTAAACTGTCATTTGTACACACACCCCGTTAAAGATCGTGCTTCAACCTAGGTTTTCTGGTGGGTTGATTTGCGGTGACTCTTGCACACATGCACAAATGTGGTGAGCACTGTGTGTTTGAATACTAGCATTAAGCGTGATTGTGTGCGCGCACCGTATCGCCACCGGTGTAGGTCACACACATGGTCTGAACAAGTATTGGTGGGTGTCGTATTCTTATTTGGGTGCAATCAACAGTAAGCCCTACAGGCTGCAACAACCATAGAAAGCACATGTGACCCAGTAGAAGTACGCACCATACTGTCCCATTTACAAGTGGTAGAGTCACTCTTAAATGCGGGGACGAGGAGACGTCGGTTGTTGAAGGCGCGATCAATCAGAACGTAGGTTGAGTCTCACCACGAGTGTGGTGCACATAGGCTGCCTTGACGAGTACACGACA
Organism: Paragonimus heterotremus; assembly: GCA_013368495.1. NCBI lineage: Eukaryota > Metazoa > Platyhelminthes > Trematoda > Plagiorchiida > Troglotrematidae > Paragonimus > Paragonimus heterotremus. The sequence goes on from LUCH01003780.1 coordinate 25,786, forward strand.
ATGGGTGACCAAGCAGCAGGTATCCCGACACCTAGTGGAATATCGCCAAGCGGATCCGTGGTCTGAACAGAACTCATAACAGACGGATCACAGACATCAGTGTGCAAAATCCTCCACACGGGTGAGAAATAACAAGCGGAAATCCACGATGGAAAACGTCAGCTAAACACACAGAATCGGGTAGACGTGTAAAGAATGTTCAAGTGAACTGTTCATTGCGTGGTGGATTGGAATTCCGGTTGATAAACGTGGACGCACGATCAGCGTGTGAACGTAAGAATGGAATTGCTTTGTAACATCGGTTGTTTAAGTAACCCTTGTTGGACACCTTTCATTCGCTTAGCCGACAATTCTGACCCAGTCGTACATGAGACCTTTATTCGGCTGACCTAAGGAACAGGGTTTTGAGAAGCCAGGCATGCTGACCACTATGATCTAGATATATAGCGGAAATTTAAACGAAGCCATAGAAGAGAACCAAGGCGGAAAATTGTTGATAGATCACCAATGCCTCAACAAACTTAGATAGGTTCACCGAACATGTTTAGTTTGCATTATGTAGTGTTGCTAATGGGTGATACGGCACGAATCGAACGCGCAAAAACTAAAGGAAGACCATCAACACCAAAAAGACCAGAAGTAGGAATCAACAATTGAGAAGCTGATATGTACTGTGCTGGACGTGTCGACAGTGGCTGATGGTAAACTATTGCCAACTGCTGTGGACACAGTCAGTCATGCAGGTTAGTGTTTACTTTCGTGATTGTGTATTTTGTTAGCCTTAGTATTGAGTGTGACTAAATTAACAGTCTGCATTCCCATCCATACTTCCATCCATGGATTTGTGATCTGTGGACTTGGGGGAACTTCAAACCACTCAACAGTAACGTTCGTGACTCGCCAACTGAGCGACTAACCCATCGATGTCTGGTCGTTTGTAATGTTTAGAATGAGTAAACGATATTCTGTATTAGTCTGAAGAAGAGTGATAAAAAAACAGACTCTAACAGCGATTTCCTGTAAGCACAATTACTCTCACTATTATCCAGTCATATTGGCAGAATATTTCAAGACAGTAATGCCGTGACACTCCGGTTAGCTAACTACGGGCGTTCAGGTCACCTCACAATCTTAAATACTTTGTTTGACCATCACGGTCATCTGGATTTTTAACCATACATTACACTTGTGATAACCGAGACCGAATGGATCTTACGACTACGGAACTGCAGGTGACATTTGCACCTGAGAATGAATCCATCGAAGACATGGCAGGAGATAAAACATGCACACTTTATAGAGTGTATTCCCAATACGCAGTGCTAAATCACCAAAACATCCTTCACTATAGTTGGACCAACAGAATCTAAATACACGAAAAGAGAAACATCATCCTTCTTATGGTAAATTCATACTGATTGTTCAACTGTTGAGGGTTTTTGAGACGTGCTATTCGTTAGAGATGAGTTGGTCCAGGTAAAAATCCATAATTCAAAGCATTACCGACGTTCAACCAAGGTCACGTAGAACAGTGTTATTAGAAGGCAATGTAACAGTGTGACAAAGCGACAGCAAGAGATACGCAAATATCGGTTTGCGTCTGTGGGATAATGCTCAGTGAGTTCATCCACGATTTTGTCAAACTCCGTTCATCAACCTCCTACTTGCGTGTAAAAACGGATAAGCACCGGAGCAGTTGAAACTGCAACCGGAGCCGTCGTTTTCGACACCATTGACAGGAAAGGTTTTTAAAGAATAAGCCAATCAGATTAAAGGAAACGGGCTCCGATGATTTAAGGTTTAGAAGAGATCCATTTGCGAAACATCTGAACTTCGGCTGGATTCAAACCAACGAGAGAAACACCATGCCAAAACGCAGCAAGCGCTCTACCAGCTGAGCTACGAAGCCACGCCGGGAGCTCAGATATTTCACATTTGGACCTAGGTCCCAGATATCAATCCAACTTGGACCTAGGTCCAAATTTGAAATTTCTGAGCTCTCGGCGTGGCTTCGTAGCTCAGCTGGTAGAGTGTTTGCTGCGTTTCGGCATGGTGTTTCTGTCGTTGATTCGAATTCAGCCGAAGTCAAGATTTTTCGCAATTGTATGTCTTCTAAATTATCAAATCTGCCAAACTACTTATCAGTGATTTAAGGCTTATTGAACAAACTATTAGTGTTACGCGTATGGGAATACCAGTGTATGCAGCCTTTTGCTATGTCGGACAAAGCTGGTCTAAAATTACCATCCTATCGGTGAGAATAAGGTAAAGTTACCGCATGTTATTTTTGCTAGATGAGTGATAAAACTGATCAATGTGAACTGTGCATCATCAGTAGCTTATCGCAATTTTTGTACAGAAGTAAATTTTCCGGCCGACCCCTTTGAAAAAGAAGCAACGGGTTCGGGTTTTGTTCTTGTTAGAGTTTTTCAGTAGTTCATATATTTACTACCACTGGGATATCCAGTTAAGTGCACGTTGTAACAGGACAACCGGATTGACCACTGATCTATTAACCTCATGTCAGGCACGACAAATTAGTCACCTGCAAACACTTAGACCTATTCCCTTGTGAGTACTGCTCAGGTTCCCCGATCAATTTCAGAGGATATAGCACGCTAACAAATCAACAAACAGCATCTCTCCAAGTGTAACAGTTTGTTCATAAGACTATTAGTTATATAAGAGTGGACTGTGATCGGACGCTGAAATAGTTCCTTTTTGTTTGACAACATCGTGTTACGCAGAACCATAACGTGTTTAGCATTTTTCCACATTAGACTTCGAGGATCTACAACCAGCAGATAAAGCTAGTCTCTCAAGTGACCTAAGAACCAGTAAGTCTAAACAAAAGTCATACACCCATGAGGCCATGAAAAAGCACAGGTTAAAAATGTATCTGGAGCTTTCAACAAGTTAGTCTGATATCAGCAATCGAACCAGATATCTATCCAACCACCGGTTCTAAGAGAAGTCACTACCTAGAGATATACACTGCTGAACACAAAAGTGGCGTTGATAAATGATATCGCTTGACCGGTGAGGATCACACACGAAAGTCTATGGCTATTGTCCTCGATTAGCTGTTCATTTTATTATTATTATTATTATTATTAATATTATTATCGTTGTAGACAGCACCACGTCAGTGGTCATCATTGATGCTTATCTGTTCACACAATCGTGAAGAAACAAGTAGTTACTGCATAGGACTGGAGAAGAAGGGAAGTGATTTAAATACTAAAAGTAGCTTCATCTATATTCAATCATTGAACATCAAGTTGCCTAAATCTTACTTTTTCACTTACACTTGCATCCGAATACTGTTTGATTGGAGAACGTTTTGTGGAAGTGGATGAGTTGTTAACTGTTGAATAATAATACAGACCCTCGCACCTGCTGTGTTTTCGAATTACCAATTATCATATCCCAAACCCTGTACCTGATTGGGGAAAAACAACTCAAACCTTATAAATATGAATGCTGTCTGGTAGTTTATATTCTCTTACATTATTACCGAGTAGTTTTGCTTTTGATGAAGACTGCTGCACCCATTCTGTTTTGCCTGCCGTTGACAAGCACCACGATGAGTTTTGGTTCATCTGTCACCACACCTTTGGAAGCACGGGAATGAGATGTGATGGCACATGCGAATCCTTAGTGTTGATGGTAGCTCAGTCTAGATATTCCCAAAGATGTCCCTTGCCATGACGTCCACAAGACCGCATAGAACTAGGCAGATAGTCAGGATTTTTAGACACAGTGAGTGTTATACAATATCTCATCATTGGTCTTAGACATATTTTTTATCTTGAAACATTTGGTTATTCTAACCGCACGGATTTGCAAATAAACTTGTGTTGAGGGATACATTTTTTCTGTCCCAACACTCATTCTTCCTCAAGAAATCTATTTTATCTAGTCAGAATGAGCGTAAATGTCGTGAACAATGAAGGAGTAACATTCGTTGTCTTTTTAACCTGTTTGACTTTTATTCCATTATACTGATTGGTGTCTTAGTGACCTTCCTACTATTTTTAGTGACTGTCCTTCGATTGTCTGATTCGAAAATGTTTGTAGGTCACTATGCACCGTATAAATACCTTGTAATTTCCTCTTTGTCACACAGGTTGTTAGAGTGAAACAAATTTATTTTTTACATCCATCTTTTGATTTGTTTTGGGAACAATAAACAGGGGACAGTCGCGTTATTCTCGGGACCAAAATTTTCAGTGTTAATTATTGTGAAGAGAAGAACTTGACTTCCATCAAACGCATCCCTGTAACATGAACAAACCAGATTTACAGCAGTATGATCGTGTTGTGTTTTTGAAGATCGTAACATTGACGGTGTGTTCAGCACACGCTAACCACCTCTCATCAGTTGACCAAATGATAACCTTGTGTGTATCCTACATCACTCTCTCACTCAGCCTTCGATATATATATATATATATATATAGTGTGGATTTGAAACGTCACAATAAATCGTTCACTACTCAGTGTTTGCCCTCGTTTTAATACTTTAAATATATATATATATATTCCTTCATTCGAATTCCTGAGTCAACTGCCACATAATTTGTGCTATGTCTGTTAACCTTTAAAATATGGTGGGATTGAATTACGTCGGGAAAACGAAAGGAGACCACATATAGAGTCCAGTGATAGATGACTAGCGGGTGACTGATTGTTAGTACGCAGTTATCACGATGGATAATGAGAAACAAACAACGCTGACTAAGCACTCGCTTTAATCAAGCTGGCCAAGTCTTCATTAAGTGTACGCACGTGAAATGAGGTGAGTTTGAGCAACAGAATTATAATTTGCATGTGTGCAGTATTCTTGTCAGTCGGAGAATACAAACCACTCTGTCCCTTTTTCTTGTGTGTTTCGGTATATCGGGTTGCTCACTGTGTACCAAGTCGGTCCAGTGTTCACACTATATAACTGCTACTATTCACTCAGTTCAACATTCGCGTGATCCAATTCTTTCTCGTACGTTAAAACAATAGAACTAACTCAATTAATTGTGGAGTGTGTGAATATTTTTTTCAGTATGTATTGCCTAGCTTTCCAGAAAACATTTCGGTAATAATAGTATGTCCACAAAATTGCACTTTACAATTTTCATATACTCGACAGCTATTGAATCATCTATCCGTTCTTCGTACTTCTAAGTTTCGTCATTTACCTAGCAAAATCCATCTCATGATGTGTTTACGGAAGTTTGCGGTTAGTCCCACGCAGCCGCAGGTACGACTGTCGTAATGCGTCACCGTTAAATAGTTTACACGCCATACTGGCTGCAAAATTGAGGCGGAAAATCGTATTATGTTCTTTTATCATAATTCTAAAAATATTAAACAATTGACCAGAGCTTAAGTGCGGAACTTAGTGGTGTTTCCGAATATACAAACAAAACCAGTTAGCTGTTATTAGATGGAGTACGGTACTAGGAGCCAGTTATTGTCACTGTAAAAACGATATATTATGAGGCATATTTGGTTGTATGTTTTCACCCGTTTCCATTTTCATATTCGAACTCTCTCATTCTGTGGTCGACTGATAAACACTGTCCGACCGTATTTGATGAAACACACATAAATTCGGCAACCAGTCATTTTGGTTAGTTGCTGTAAAAAGCAGATGGTCTGTCGCTGCTTGTCACACTCAACGTGAAATGCATCGATAACTCATTTCTGATAACCACTGCTATGCACAATAAACCCAGGTATATCATGTGATATATAAGTGATAGAGTTTTTGACTCCAAACGACATTTTTGTTTTCAGAAGCGCGAAAAAGTTACTTAGTTTTACAGAGAAAAGTGTATCTTGTTGGACACAACATTATAATGAAAATGATTGCTTACACAGAGCGAGATTATTAAGAGGAGTCTGTTGCGCTTCGATGAGGATTTCACTTAAGCTGGGGGACATCATATTTGTTAACAGCGCTGACATGAACAGAATAATCTTAATATATTCATAACCGCTACCTGAACACCGAATAGAATGCGTCACAGCCCTACATCAGCTAAGTAAACAGATTTTCCTTCGGTGACAACAAGCGGTTTACTACAGTGTCCTTAATAAAAACTGACTTCGAATGAATCAACTACGTATGAATAAAAAGCCATACGAAACATAAATCAAAAATATTTCAGCTCACACTTTACCCGTCTCCATTGAGGTCAGACTTTGTATATCTTTGGGTGTGTCCATTGTTTCCATTGACTCTACTGTTGGTCGGCAGAATGAGTAAAAACTGATTATTCGGTCAAGCTCACACGAATGTATTTTTTCTTCGTCATCCAGGGTTTTCACACTAACTTGTGGAGAGGACGGTTTGGTTTCTACAATACGAACCATGTCAGCTTGAACTGGTAAGGTGAGGCCCTGTTCGGTCGGATCAAACGCTGCCTGCATCTTCAGAGAAGTCAAATGATTCCAAAAGTGGCAGTCACACGTTTCTAGAAGCACCTCAAACAAGGACGATTCCAGAGTTTTACCCTCTTCCGTGTCTAGACCGTAGACATACGGCCTTTCCGCAAACGTGAACAATAATTGGCCATACAGTAAAGCTAACTTAGTTTTCCCACTCACCGGATTTGAAGCATTTTCCCAAGCATGTATCAGGTGAATCATCATAAAGGCCAGTGTGTCAACGTGAACACAGGACGAGGACAATGCAGCATGTTTCACGACTTCACGCAACCCGGGATTCGGTCGAAGAAAAAAATCAAATAAAGGCGAGTTGCTCAGTTGTTCTAAGTGCCTTTTACGAAAATTCAACGGTTTTGTGCCCAGTTCGTCTAAGAACAAACGCAGCGCAACAATTTGTACAGCATGTGGCATTTCCCTCAACAGTTTCTCCAGTGACTTCATGTTGTATTGTTGACGAATCAACTGGACGAGTGCATACCTACCCTCTTCCTGGTACTCTTGTAAAGGCTCAAGCACGGCTTGCCAGTTGTTCTTGTAACAATGGAGCTCTATGGAATTTGCCAACATGCGCACAACATCTGGTACAAATGGCGGAAGCAATGGTTGGAAGTCAACTAGTTGCAGCCGTTGTCTAAAGATATGTAGTCGCCGTTTGGGCGGACGGCATTTTCCGAATGAGATTGTCGGCTCATTTTCATCGTAATCTTCTTGCTCACGTCGCTGACGGTGCTCCAGCATTCCACCAGCAGTCAAGTAAACAACAAACCGCTTCATGTCTCTTTTTAGAAGCGGCTTATTCACGCGGGGCAGTGGATCCAGTATTGTAGGTTTCGCTGGCTTCGCGTCCAACAGCAAGCAACTTGGTACCGCACTGACCTCATTCTGTTTTTTTGGTTTCCGTTGCAATCTAGCAATCGATGGTGCGGAGTTTGTGAAATAGATTTGAGATTCTTGTTCATGTGAAGACAATTTATGAACAATGAACCCAATCTGTTCCATATATTTACGTATTTCTTCAGGATCTTTGTATGCCTCAAGTTTATTACGGCCCGTCATTATTCGGAATGCCGTTCCTGCCCTCGTGCTATTTGTCTGAATGTCAAGTGATTCATCTTGTTGCTTTTAAACGAACGGTCGCGATTCGAAAGTGTACACGTGACATTTATAAGCGGATGCAAAGGTCGACCTAGACGTTCTGGTTTCGGTTACCCATTAAGTTTGCAAATCTGTGTAACATGGATAGACCGAGACACCTTTCTAACAGAAGACACCACGAACAAGTCAAAGACCAAGTAAAACATGCACACGACTTACACAGTTGTAAACCAAAAAAGCACCAGGCAAGACTATAGTAGGCTGCGTTATACAGATGCTCGTAGAACAAACCAGAAAAAGTTTTAAAGACGTGAATGAGCCTAAACGCATAGGCTGACAAAACATTCTGCTAATCATGAATTTAAAATAAGTTTTAAAAAATGTATAACCATTTGAAAACCCGTTGAAATATTTCTATATTCTTCAGGAATAATGTTAATTTCGACAAATTGTATGATTACTTCATTCCATTCATGCACGGTTTGCGATATCCTTGTCAGAACTGACGAGGATCAAAGATTTTCACCATATTCTGCAGTGGCGCCACAATTATGGATTACCATTAATTGCCCTTCCCATCGACCACAACAGTGATTCGGATTGAGCCGACTGATATATACAGTTGTACCTGTTAAAAATAAGTGTATATCTAAAATATGGTCATGTTGTGAGGGGCTAATTACAGCTCATTGTAGGATCTATGGCGAACAGAGTAACAGATTCAATGTCAAGAGTAACCCACTTAACGGAAAATAGTGGGAAAGAAGTGGGATATAAGATTATGCTAACTAAACCTACCTTATGAAGCATGGCAAACCATAGAATAAAATCGCTGCCGCACTCTTGGTTTTAGGGTTACGGTGAGATTCGTTGTTTTAAGTGACTTCCTATGAAGGAGGGGTGCTTTCTTGAGACTTAAAGCTCTTGCACACAAGGCTATCGTAAAGTATTTTGAATTACAGAAGAACGACGCAGTCGCGCAGGTTAGAGCGACCCAACTCCCCCTTAGGATTTTCAACCATTCACGTGTGCGATCAGACGCAGTCACCTGATGGGATCATTCAACATGAATCGATGAGATTTGGAAGTGGATATTTGGTGTGAGGAGTCATGCGACTTTAGTGGACTAGACTTTAAGAATCCACAAATCTTAAGTTTACGTCATCTGTTACGCCAACCTATTTTTCGTCTGCAGCACAAATGACTGGCGTGAGGTGTGGAGTGGAAAAACACTGACTTGACATTGAAAAGTGAAGACTGCTATCAGTAGATGAACCAACAAAAATAGGCTTCGTCTTCTTAGCTGGATACTACCGCCCCATATGATCTGTAACTGGGGTTGCCAGCATAGGTGCCAGTTCATGCATCGTTACAGTTGCCATCGTGAAGCACTCACAATTAACAGAGCTAAACCGTTCAACTTGTCCATCTGATCGAGGGTGATAAACTGGGCTTCGCGTGTATTGACCGCCCAATGAGACAGAGGATTCACCTGACGTAAACTGTGGTCCGTTGTCGCTAACAATCGTTTCGGCAAACCCAAATTTTGCGAAATAGTGGTTGAGGCACTTTATTGTGGAAGTTGCCGTTTGATTCTTTAACATAAAAATTTCCGGCCATTTGGAAAACGAGTCAACAGTGATAAAATAGTACGAATTGTCAGTGGGCCCTGCATAGTCAACATGAAGAGATCGGTCATGAGTGGAGGTCCACTTTTAAAGGAGTCTTGACAGCTTTGGCACAGTTATTACACCGGCGTACTAGATGTTCAATATCCTGATCTATATTAGGCCAATAAGCGTAAAAACTTGCGACGGACTTCATTCGCACGATTCTAGGGTGGCCTTGGTGTAGCTGATTTAGAACTCTGTTTCGAAGCCTGCGTGGTATCACTATTCTGTCTTCAAACATTAAACAACCATCGACTTGCATTAAAGCATCCTTCCGGTAGCAAAATGGCGTACAGTCTGAATTTGCACTGACCTGTAGCCAACCATTTCGCAGGGAAAATAAAATGCGCTGTAGACAAGAGTTTGATTGAGTTTGTTTTTGTATCTCACGGAAGGTGACGGGAAGGTGACGAACAGAATCCGTGGACGTAGATTTAACTTTTACATCGACCTTCAGGGAGGAAATGTATCTTCAGACGTCTTAGCACGAAATCTGTCAGCGATGAGTCTAGATAACGCGTCCGCGTGTCCAAAACTAGTTGTTCTGACATACTGAATCGTAAAGTTATATCCGATTAAAATTGTTGTCCACCGTTGCAAACGATTTGCTGTGTGTACTGGAATGCCTTTCTTAGTGCCAAAAATAGAGAACAATGGTTTGTGATCGGTGCACAGCGTAAATCTTCGACCACGCAACATTTTATGGAACTTTTTGACTGTAAAAATAATAGCCAATCCTTCGTTAACAATTTGACTGTAGTTTCTTTCCGCTTGAGTCAATCTGTATGAAAGGTTACTGCTTTTTGACTACCAGAAGGAAAACGATGCAACAAAACTGTTTCGATTCCATAATCAGAGGCATCGGCTGCTACAGCGATTGGTAATCTAGGGTCATAACATGCTAACGAAAGGTCCGACAACAACACTCTTGATTCGGTCAAAAGCTGATTGACAAGTCTCAGACCATACCCACTTATCATTATGTTCCAAAAGTCCGTTCAAGGGTGCCCGTAAAACGTACATATTTGGTACAAAATTATTGTAGTAGTTGACGAGACCTAGAAATGATTACACTGTGACTTTATTTGTCGGGGCCGCAAGGTGTTCAACAGCTTCTATTTTCGATAGATCCGGGCGACGACCGTTTCTGTCAACGACTGCTCCAAGATAGGCAATGCGATGCATAGAAAATAGGCACTTTTCGATGCGAAGCCTAAAACCGTATGTTCTTATTCGGCCGAGAACTTCGTCTAAATGTGCCTGATGAACAACAGTAAAAGGACTTGCGATAATGATGTCGTACATGCAGGCCGAAGCGTATGCCAGTCCATTCAACATGGTATCCGTAACCTGTTGAAAAACAGCTGGGACACATTTCGCCTCAACTGGCAATCTGTTATACTGATATAGCGCTCGATATGTGTTGATGGTGAGATACTGTCTACTTGAGTTGCCAACTTCGACCTGAAGGTAAGCATTAGAAAGGTAAATTTTGGAGAACACTTTGCAACCATTTAGTTGTGTGAACAAATCTCCAGGTATAGGTAACAGGTATTGAAGTGTTTGTAGCACATCAGTCAAACCAGTAGAAAAATCCCCGCAAATGCGAACTGTGCCATTTGCCTTTTGACAGCAACTATGGGGGTTTCCCATACTGAGTAGATGACATTTGTTAGAAAACCCAACTGTTCCAATTTGCCTAATTCTGAGTCAACTTGAGTGATCGCAGCGTACGGCACCGGTCTTTTGGGTCGAAAAATTGGTTTGCAATCAGGGGTAACAAACAAAGTTGCCTACGCTGCAATGCATAAACTGAGGTCAGTGTTGAGAATCTGTGCATGTTTAGTCTGCAGTTCTAATAGGATGTTATTACACACCTCAGCATCTTCTGAAAAGGTGGGTAGTGGAGACAACCGTGCCTATGATACATCACAGAAAGAGCTAATGGAAACATCCCACAAGTGTAATTGTCCTATCCGATTAATGCCTAATAGATTCAAATCATTTGAGTCTGCGATATAACACGAACTGGTACAGTATAAATCTAAAACACTGAGTTCCCTCGATCTAGTTCACCAGTAACGATGGAAGACATACGTCGCGAGATGTTAACATTTCGTTTACTCTCTTCAGTCACGAACGTAAAACGCTAGAATATATAGGACATGCAGATAGTAACAACAATAGAAACAATCAACGATTTGGTTTACACAAAACAAGGACCGTTTTCAGTTCCAGAACAGACAAACTGCGTGAGTCAACAGTTTATGCACAGACAAGACCGGACCGAGTATTGATTAAGATTGTTTCGGAGATGGCAAACAACCTCGGTTTCCGATTACGCAACAATACTCGCCGTCCGGTCCTGTGTGTGCATAAACTGCTGACTCACGCAGTTTATCTGCCCTGGAACTGACAACTGTCCTTGTTTTGTGTAAACCAAATCGTTGATTGTTTCTATTGTTGTTGCTATCCGCATGTCCTATATATTCTAACGTTTCACGTTCGTGACTGAAAGTTGGTTGACTGAGAGTTGGTAAGTGGGTTCTCTAATTTTGTGCTGTGTTGAGCAGGAAATGATTATTACATCCGACACATTGTCGATTCGTAATGTTGCGCGGAAATTATTGATCAACATAGAAATTTGCGCGGGCAATAATTGGCACTATCAGAGGCAGAGAATACGACATTTGACTGCCTTGTGAAGCGATTCTGGAAATGGTTTCTACCAAATGTGAAAAGACGACCTTATTTGTGTCCCAAACGGCTACACTCTTGATACTTATGTGACCGAAAACGACAAAATCTTATGAAATGCCATTCACCGCAGTGTCAACAGGCCGATAGCGGTCGTTGCCAATTATAGCGACTATAATAAATGATAATTTTGATAGTCGCATTCACATACACATTTTTGATAATCTTGGTTTTTCTATCCACTTTTGTTTTAGTCACGCTATTTCTTTTGTAATATCCGTCCCAGGGCTACAATCACAACTCGCTCCGTGCCTTGCTAGCTTGAAGTGCTTTTCTCTGTACATCCTATTTTTCAGGGTCGATAATAATACACGAGGGTCCACGCGCTGAGTCCTTGCTTTTCATTGTCGATCGGTTTTCGATAGTGACTACAGACTGGGTATTAATCTGTTGGACCAATGCCAACGCAACTCGTGTTTCTTGATTCACTGCTTGCTTATGATTCCGATCTTGTGACTTTTTCAATCAGTGCCACATCGCGTGTCCCTGATGACTGCGTCATTTGTGAATCCTTCTTCAGACTTACTGATCGAAAATATTCAGAAGTCAGGTCCTGCAAGGAGAAGGATTGTGCTGAATCGAGTTTCGTCAATAACCGGGTTCGGTTGGCAGCATCTGTTGTTGTTTTGAGGCCGGAAACAAAAGTCAATGATTTGAGTTGATCATCTGATATCTTTTTCAACTGAAATCTTTCACATTGTCTGTTCACTCTTCCCGAGTATGACACAATATCTTTGTCCGCCTGTCGTGCTATCTTCAAAAAACTGTAACGTATATTGAAAAGTGAAGTGCGTTTTCCAAATGTAGCTGAATGTGTGGAGACGGTCTCTTGTAAACTTTATTCTCGGGGGTGATTTGGTAGAATGAAGTTGCAATACTGAGTGTGTTCATTGACACCTAATTTCTACATCAGTAGGCGCATTTTAGCTGGCTCATCCAACGTTGCACCATCAACACCAAATATATCTTCATAACGTTTGTACCATGAAAGAGAGGTGATTTTGCTTTCTGCAGCACAAACAAATTCCTGAATGCCACTGGCTAGTAGTTCCTTTAGTTTGGTGTCTTCTGAGATGCGGGGACTTGCAGGCTGGAGGGAAAGTCTGTTCGCTAGAACTTTCAATAATTTGATATTCTGCTGAATCTGAGCTGCTGCTGTAATGGTTGAAGGGAGAGCGTGTTGTCAGCCATCTCTGTCGCCAAACTGTTGTGTCTGCACTACGCAATGAAGTGAGAACTGAAGGGATGCACGAGGAACCTTGTGTATCCTGGCTGAGCAAGTATGAATGTGAATTACATTTAACAATGAACGTGGTTTGCAGCAAATGAATCGATGAACCAATAAAAATCCGATGAGAGAAGAACAAAGCACGCCTGGGCACGCTAGTCAAATTGCGCACGTGACCTTTGTCACCGGCAGCTGTGAGAGGGGAATGTTCACGTGAGTAAGCTAATGGTATATAAGGGATGTGCACGCTCATGCAGGATCGTGACACAGATGGACCGTAAACAAATGACGAGTTACTCTCATGGTAAATTTGGTTACTTTTTCATAAACGTATGAAACTTTGCTTCCATGTTTACATTTAAGCAAGAGGGTATCACAATCCCAGATTCTACTCCTTCATAATCTCCTAATTTTAAGCACAAATGCTAGCCCCCACCCCCGTCCAGTGCAAACATTTTTGCAATAACGCCATATGTAAACAACGATAGCACCTATGCTAAAACACATTTTCTACACAAGATAAATGGAAACTTTTATTACTGGTTCATGTTGCTTACTCTAATATCTAAAATTCCATTGGAAAATTAGCATCAAACGATGAACAAGATAAACAGACATTTTTACTGTAAAAGACAGTAAACGATAGAACATGAGTTTACGGTCACATTGCATGCTGTTGAAGTCCGAGTGGAATATAATTGACCTCTAACACTTGGCCAGTTCACACTGGCAATTGTTCAGTCGGTCGTATTGTTGAGTGCTGGAAGCAATTCAAAGACGACGATACAACATAACATACGGGACTACTGATCCTGTGTGTCACAGATGGGCCAGGCTGAATGAAGAGTACAGAATTCAAGACTTCGAGATATTGTAACCGAAAGATGTTTGTGATGTGAAGCGCCTTTTTTCTGCCAAATGTTCTATTACGACTTGTATACTACACCCGGATTCCTGCTATGCGGCTTCATTCAGTCTGGTTGCGCGGAGTCAGGAAGAACATGACTGTGTGAAAACGCTCTGTATTGTCTACTTCAAGTCGGACAAATGAATGAAATGCATGTAAATATATAGCATAAAATAGTTGTCAGATATGGTCATTTACCTGTTGAACCACAGTCCGTTTGTTTAGGCCACGTCGCGATTAAGTGGTCAAGTAGGGCCAATTCCATAGCAGTTGCGTTCTGACTGATTCATCAGGTTAGTGCGATACACATGCTCACCTTCACGCCTCCTCCTAATTGGTTCGACTTGCACGCCAGTGCTTAGTTGTTGACTGATTTCGTCAGCCGTCACCGAAGTCCTGATTAGATTGTTTTGATGAATTCGTCTCCTAACACCTCTCATTTTTCGGCATGTGTCATAGATCTGACATCTTAGATTCACTTTGAGGGGGTTCACTGGTATTCTTGTTTGTTTGGACCGTCTATGAGGGGAAGTAACTGGTGTTGTCCTGCCGACGTTTGACAGCGGAATGTTAACCTTTCTCTCCAATTCCAAATTTTCTAATAGAATGTCCCAATGTGGCAAAGCTGAGTTTGGTTTGATCCGAAGTTAGCCAGGATTCCGCAGTAACTAGTTGATATGTCTTTTGCAGGTGTCCTCTTCAACACTGACTTTGTAGATCACCTTCCCATAATGTTCTGAGATCACGGCAGGTGTCCATTTATCTTGACCTCGGAAGTCTCGAGCAAGCGCTGAGTCACCAATATTGAAGCGCCGAATGTATTGTGTATATTCTCTCCTGTGTACTTCTTCGCTGGAGGATGTTACTGGTGAGGGTCTAATATTGTCGAATCTTGTACAAATTTTCCCTCCGAACATACATTCAGCTGGCAAGATTCCTCCTGGTGTATTGCGATTAGGTGTAGTGCGATAGGCAGTCAAGAAATGCTGACTGACATCTGCTGGAGCTTCCTCTCTTTCGGCTTTAGGTGACGCCCGCTTGAAGATATCCACGAACATTTCACCTTGACCATTCCGTTGTGGGTGATACGGGGGAGATAATTTCTGCTGAATGCTATGATGCTCGCAAAATGTCCGGAAAGTAGCGGATGTGAATTGTGATCCATTATCCGACACAACAGTCTCTGGAATGCCAAAGTAACTGAATAACTAGTTGAGCTGTGATATTAGTGATATGGAGTTCGGGGTTATCATTGGAACAATTTCCGGCCACTCGGTAGATGAACTGACCAAGATCATGTAGTACTGACCAGTAACTGACCCCGCAAAATCCCGATGGAGACCGTAAATCTGTTGATCCACGAACTGAGAAAATTCGTCCCCATCGTTTGCATTCCCTAGTTTTTCCCACTAACCTGACACTTGTTCCCAGTACCTCACCCACCCCGTTTTGTTCTATTGAACTAATGTGTCATTAAATGTCCGCGGCGCGAGTGGCCATTCTTGTCCTGGTCCGCTGGCGTGACGGTTCACCTTTGACCTTGTTGGTCCTGTTGTGGAGCTATTGATTTTGCTGGACGAAACTATCGTCGCGAACGGTTGGGGTTTGCCTTTTGTAATTATTCATGCATATCTTTAATAGTACCGTGGAAACTGTTGGATCCAATCCTGTTCTCATTTTGGGGATCCGTTTTTGGGCTACGCTTAACTCAACGATCAAACGTGAATCGTTATAGAGACGTTGCCACGGTTTTTCTGCGTCTGGCCAAGGTTGCCACGGACACTGCGGATGTGCTTTATCTGCTAGCTGACATCCTTCGCATCTTTGAAAGAACAGCTCAATTTCCGAATCGACTTGCGACCAATATACATGACTGTGCGTGAGAGCTTCCATTCGGCTGATACCTGGATGGCCGGTATGAAACTGCCTCAGTACTTTGTCACGTAACAGTTGTGGCACGACGACGTGGTCACCAAACATGAGACAACCGTCGATATTGGACAGGGAGTCATGCCTATGAAAAAACTGCTGGATATTCGGGTCCAGGCTGTGTTTATTCCACCTTGTGCACACATAGTACATCACCTTCTGTAAGACTACGTCGTGATTCGTTGAGTTCTTGATGGTCATAGCAGTAACGGGCAGCGCTCTAATGTTGTCGAAGAGGACTTGACGAACCTACGGTTCAAGTGTAACTGACGCAATGATGGAGTCGTCAGATTTTGTTTCTTTCGAGTTGATTAGGCGTGACAAGGCATCGGCTTTGCCGAATTCGTGCGTGTTCCAATATTGAATATTGAAGTCATAAGCGAGTAACACTGTCTCCCAACGTTACAGTAGGTTTGCAGTGTAAACCGGAATGCCTTTCTTTGAACCGAAAATAGTCAGCAAACGTTTGTGATCTGTGAGAAGAGTGAACCACCTACCACACAGCACTTTGTGAAACTTCTTGACTGCGAAAATGATGGAAAGTGCTTCCTTTTCAATTTGACTATAGTTCTTCTCGGCTGGTGTCAATGATCTGGCAGCATGCACAATCGCTTTCTTTGATCCATCTGGAAAGACAGGGGAAATTACCGCACCGATTCCAAAGTTTGATGCGTCAGATGCAACCTCTGTTAGAAGGGACGGATTGAAGCGGGTCAGAAGCAAGTCAGAAGTAATCAGCGTTTTTACTTTCTCAATGCTCTGCTGAAATTCTATTGTCCATTCCCATTTTGAATCCCTTGTCAGAAGTCTATTGAGCGGCCCTCTGAGTTGAGTAAGTGTAGGAATACACACTCCATAATAGCTGACAAGTCCGAGAATAGCAAGAAGGCCGGATACATCTTTCGCTGGAGGCATTGCCTTGATTGCTTCAACACTGGCCAGATATGGATAGCCTCCATGTTTTTCAATAATGAACCCAAGATATTTGACACTGTGCAACATAAAAATGCACTTCTCCTTCCTCAGCCGGAATCCATACTCCTTAATTCGTGACAACAACATGTCCAGTTTTTATACCAGGTCTGCAGCGTCACTGCTCATGATTATAATGTCGTCCAAATAAGCAACACAATCGGGAAGGTCAGACAGCATGGTGTCTATTATCTGCTGGAAGATTGCTGGTGCAGTTTTGATGCCGAATGGTAGTCGTGTATACTGGAACAAGCATCTGTGAGTATTAATTGTCAGCAATTTCCTCGACTCTTCTTCTACGGGTATCTGTAGATATGCGTCAGCAAGACCCAGTTTGGTAAAACACTGTCCCCCGTTGAGCTTCGTTAAAAGGTCGTCTGGCATTGATAGAGGATATTCGCAATTCTTTAACGCCGCGTTCAGACCAGTAGAAAAGTCAGCACATATTCGAACTCTGCCGTTAGCTCTCTTGACAACCACAGTGGCCAATTCCCAGCAATTCACTGCCTGTATGACACCTTCTGCTTGCAGCCGATCAGGTGTGCCGTCCACAATCGGTAGAGCCGCATACGGAACGGGTCTTTTGGGTCTGAATACTGGTTTCTTTTCTAGATGTGATGTTAGAGTTGCCTTCG
The DNA here is from genome assembly GCA_013368495.1 of Paragonimus heterotremus. NCBI lineage: Eukaryota > Metazoa > Platyhelminthes > Trematoda > Plagiorchiida > Troglotrematidae > Paragonimus > Paragonimus heterotremus. The sequence goes on from LUCH01003780.1 coordinate 43,429, forward strand.
CTCTCTTTTTTTTTTTTTACAAAAACCGAGGTCTGGTTCAAAAACAGACGCGTGCCGAATCTTGAGTTCCTCAGTCTGACGTTGAAGTCCTGGCGCTAAAAAACAATGTTTCCGACCGACTGTGTATTTTCGTATGAATACATATGGTGTTTACCAGCTGATCTAGTAATTTCAAGTCGTCCATCCAATCAAAGCCTAGTAGATCTAAACCTGGGTGATCTGTGACGAAACAACATGTTTTGATTCGGCTGTCTTCAAACGTCACCTCACATGTTACTTCACCGGCTAGCTTCAAGGTTCCGCCAGAGGCGTTTCGAGCCGTATGATGCGTTGGAAACAGCGGGGGACGCCCAAGATTACGCGGGAAATCAAAATGATATCAGAAACAGTGTCTAATTGCAAGCGGGTAGGAACACCATTAATGAAAAGGGTAATGTACTTGCGTTTGGATTCCCCACCACTTTTAAATGTTGCGATGACTGCCTTCGACTTACTGGAGAAGTACTTCGGGCACCTTGTGAAAGTTTCCTTGGCGTTGGGATGGTTGTATTAGTGCGTGACAGCATATTTTTTTGTAACCTCTTTTTCCACACCTGTGGCATATGTGATTTTTGAACCGACAGAGACGAACAAAATGCCGATCTTTGCAATACCAGCATGTTACCGGTGGTTTTGAATTTATTGCTGACTGGTGTCTGGTTTCTTTAGTCATGTTCTTGCTGCTGATTGCATAAATCATTTCCGGAGGACCCGTCGAAGCAGCCTGCTGAATCATTGCTGTATCGTGTTTCAGGTTAACCAGTCGCTGACATTCTGTGGTGACACTTTGTAGGGTGATATCTGGACACTGCTCAATTTTGTTCAAAATTCTGGTCCGAATATATGCGTTTCGGGGTGAGTGCAAACGGCATACAAAGATGAGACACTTGACTTGATCGAAAGACATGCTACGAAGTTTAGAACGTTCGTCTTCTCGATTCACATTAGCTGCATACTGTACCCAATCTGCCAGGATTCTCTGTTAACTTCAAACAGTGATAGCGAATATTAAACAAGGATGATTGCTTACCGTCCTTGTGGTTTCCTCGAAGGTTAAATCACTGGGATGTTTCGGCAAGATGAAGTTCACGAATATACCCGAACGTATGCACTATACTACTCAAAAACGAAGCTGTCTGTTATATTGCATTATCGCATGTTAACGTGAGGCGTGCTGTACGTTTGACATTAGAGTCCCCCAAACAAGGGGATGGTACTTGTATACTAATCAAGATCGAAAGTGCAAATAATGTTTAGTAAATGAAGGGGCACAAATGCAAGAATGTGTATCACTATGTACTGTACTTCTTCCTTCAGTTTCTCGAGATCTTTTATCGACAGACACACTAGATATTTCCATGGGAAATTGACGAGTTATAAACAAACATTTACCTGCAGGTGATCAAATTTCGTTCATGTCAGCCTATGCTTTCAAATGAGCTACTGCTAGTCATATTTGGCGACCGAATTGGACAGCTGCACTTGAAATTTTTTTACATACATATGTTGTATGACATGCAGCTTCGTTTGTGAGTGCGAACTGTATGTGGGGGAACTGAAGGACAGGTCTCATTCCCACGGAGATCAGGTGCCAGAAACGACTTTTGGAAAAGTGCATGTGCCCTGTGCGAAAAGTGTTACAAACAGTATCGCTATACTACTACCAACGATATGAATACACGGCAGCCGTTCAAAATAACGTTTGCGTTCGTTTCCCCATAACTTCGCATACCTTGCAATAAGCGAATTAGCACGGTGTTCTTTACGATCACAACATATATGATCCGTCACAGTGGTGTTCCATTAAGGTAATCCATAATCTCTTGGCTAATGACTTAGAATGTTTACGTGTCTAATTCTTACTAATGTTGTTGAATCAGGCAATCCCCTTTGTTTCACATATCATAGTGCTTTTGTTAATGACTTTTCAACAGTCGCTGCTTCACCTTTTTCATTTTCTAGGTTATGGAATTTGGCTGTACCTTTCAGCATCGCATTTATTTTATTTAGGCAATCCACTTTATCCACGCTGTCAGTTCCTACACCTTGGCTAGGCTGGGACATCACGATGTCCTCATTCAATCAGAAGTGTCACGTGATCAGAAAAAAACAAGGTTACGGGTGCCTGGCTTGTCATGAGCGGTGGTGACTCATGCAAACGACCTCGTCACGTGGACACGCGCTGTCTGTGTGCTCACATTTAACAGGCTTGGTAAGATAGGGCCGACCGGTGAGATGGAGGGGAGAAAAGTAAGAGCATCACATGTGGGTAGAACAGTAGGGCGCCCTTTGTATCAAACGGGTCATCGTGGGTCAAAGACCAAAAGAGTAACAATATTCATATCAGCCGTGGGGTAACCTCATTCAAAGTACTGTACATAGAAATGTGCGCACATGCCGAAAATATGTCCAAAACGTAAATGGATGTTCGCAAAACCTGTCGCGGGTGGAGTATCTAGGTGTGTAACAATCATGAACTTGCAACGGAACTCTTAACCGTGATAGATTGAGTACCCACTAGCAAATAACGATATGTGGCAAGTAGTAGGGGATTTGGTTTATTTCAACTTGAACATCACCCACAATTGATCGCAGCTGTCGCATTCCCATAGACTTTCCAATCGGCCCATTTCGAAAAGAAGCACTAGACTCGGGTTTCGCTCTCATTAGAGCTCGTCAGTAGTGCATATCATCGCCACTGCCGGGACTTGAACCACGGACAGACAGTAACTGTGTCTCCTCTCGAGGCGATCGGGCAACCTGATCATTTCTCACAAGCGAAGGTGGTTGAGTGTTCACATATGATAGTCCGGTCGTGCCTAACGTAAGGTCAATGGCGCAGTGGTGAACACGGTTGCCTCATGAACAGCATGTCCGTGGTTCAAGTCCCGGCAGTGGCGATGATATGCACTACTGACGAGCTCTAATGAGAGCGAAACTCGAGTCTAGTGCTTCTTTTCGAAATGGGCCGATTGGAAAGTCTATGGGAATGCGACAGCTGCGATCAATTGTGGGTGATGTTCAGTTTGAAATAACGATATCTCAATGATATTCAGTGAAAAGGTTGAGTCGAATGGTTTGGATCTTTATTGTTGGGATCGCTGTACAAACATAGCGCAGTGGAGCTCGTCTGAACCGTGTTCTGTCCCGTTCAGCTGTGTTGTTCTCTATTCGGATCCGAGTCCAACCGCGTCATGCGTGCCTGTGTATTGACCGCACTGAATCGCATCCAGTTGGAGCGTTCCAATTGGCTGAGTGTGCAGGTGGTGGCCGCGTGCGTGCTTTCGAATGTGGAAGAGGGTTTTCAGGCCGATAGATTTGTGGGCGTGCATGTGCAGGTTGGGACAGTGAGCGTCACTTAGACTAGACGGCTTGTCACGTGATGGGCCGCGTGAGAGAGCGAGACGACGACGATAGACAAACATACACTGGTGAACGGAGATGAGATTTCGAGCAATTTTGGAAAGACCAGAATTCAGTTCAGTTTATCGAGTACATTTGAACCTCTTGGGTACGGCAGTTTCCTGTTACAACACGGCCAAACGCCTGAAATCAGAACGTGACGCGTGAAATATCTAAGATGTGAGCTATAATATCTGTCGAACATCAAGTCCGTCGACTCACTGTCATCTTTTGGAAGGGTCTTTGACCGTATTGTGTAGAATCAAATCTCTAATTGTCGTCCCGGGTACGCTGCATCCGTTGACTTCTGTTCTGATGTTGCTAAGTCAGTTGTTGAATGGTAGACCTTCAGAAGACAGTCAAACATTTCCTATACTGTCCATCGCCATCCAAATTATGAGGTCCTGTCAAACGTATGTACCAATCCATTCACTTGAGTTTTTGACTGTGGGTGATAGACGAATGTAAATACGTGATGGTTGGTATTGGCGCGAAAGTTGTTACCAAAAGATAATACCAATATATATAACGCGTAAATAACAGTACACCATACATAAGCGAATAACAAACTATACAACAGAGTGTTTGGACTTATCAAAGTCCTGATGGCGCTGTAGAAATGATTGTTGTGGCTCACTGAGTGAACAAGTGAATGCCTACAGAGTGTGGCGGAGAGATGGGTTGACGTAAGATTAATCCTTGGCTTGTAATTCCTTTGCTATATGAAGCTGTACGAGTCTGGGAGACAAAGTCCTGTCGAAACGACCGTGCATCGCTTAGTTCGTGTCACCAAGTCCGGGCACGATTTGTTTAGTCATTCCGGTTTCAAATCGCTCATAACGTGAACACGTGTAAGAGGGCCTGATGGCTTTTTAGTTTGACAGTGCTCTTGACCAAAGACAGTTCCAAACCGTGAGCGGGATAATGTGTGTACGCAGGGGTTGGGTGGGTATGAGACAGAATGGCACAGACACCAGCTGTGTCGGACGGGGTGAACCTGCAAGCCGTGTTGGGTGCATAATGAAAGAATACGGCTGTTTATCGAGGTCACGTTACAGTTCGGAGTGTAGGCTAAAAGGCCATAAAACGTCGAACCGCGTTGAGGTATCAAATACGACGTGTCAACGCGGTTAGTAGTGCAGACGTGGACAAAAATGTATCGGCTATAGGTGTCCGGTCAAGCGGACAACTGCAGTACCACTCTTGATACAAAATGCTCGAACTTCATCCGAAATGAATTGTGGTCCACTGTCATTCACTAACACCTAAGGAACATCATTTGTTGTTTAATACTTACAGGAGAAAAACGTCTGGTGATTTTGATTGTACATCGATGGTAAATAAATACAAGAGTCTCTCTGACCGGACAGCAAGATCAACGTGAATCCGGGACCACGAGTGTAGTTCAGGCTTAATGAACAATTTCACCTCCACTGCACGGTTTGTACAAGTTTGAATCACATCTAACTGATTGTCAATTTTCGACCAACAAGCCTAACTGCTAAGCACCGACTTCACGCAACCGATATCAAGATGGGCCGAATGTAACTATCATAGTGAGCGTTGCAATGAAACTGGTGAAATTCTTTACAATCTATCAGCATCAAACATCCGTTCATTATTGCGGGGTGGGGTTTGTGACAAGAAATTGTTTCAGTTCATTTCATCTACTGAATCACTTGGCCAAACAATCTGGAGATACTGTGTAGATTGCAATAAAACACATTTCTGTTGCGTCTTGGTAAATTTTGGCACTCTGTGGCAGGCTGCGAAATGGGTCTGAAAAGGTTCTATAGACATCCCCATCCACTAATGCCGACGAAATCACTGGGACTTCACTGGTCTTTTGTACGTGTGATGACTGTCACTAAACTTATTTCTCACGATCGCTGTTTTAGTAAATTGTTGAAAATAGCACGTACAACTGCACTTGAGAGATAAATATCTGAATTTCTCAGTTCAGGGTGTTATTACTACTGCGTCGAAGCGAGCTCTAGGCTTGAGCTAGGACAATTGCTCCACTTACTGGAATCATCACAATACATCAGGCCAGATTATTACTAAAGCATGGTAGTACTCTCCTTGTAATTTTTCGTCGTTGTGTCTTCTGTCATTGCCAACACTTTCTTATACGGAAGTGTAATTTTAACAACTGAATACAGACCGAATTCAATGGCAGATAGGAGAATTGCAGTTTAAAAACTCAATCTATACCTAATAAATTTAATTTGGGGCCCTTAACGATGTGAGAAATACTAGTCACATGTGAAGAACCAAGTTAAAAATCACAGTCCAGTTGTTCTGCGAGTGAAATTCTAGTTCATGAGTCATTCCGTGTCACACGGTTGGTTACTGCGCACGTTGTTCTGTCCAAATGATCTCAAGCATTTTCTGAGATAAGCGTAACATCACTGGCCTTATCCACCTTCGGATCCACTTGTACGTCATTGAACAAAATGTTGACACGCTTTCTATTACTTAAACTGCTATCGTCGAATGATGAAAAGATAATGTTTGATCGACTGTCACAATAGATCAGCGACTGCCTGGGCCATAGTAGACACGCGAATGAAGATGCCCTTTCATAGCGAATTTCTTTTTATCCATGTTTTCCACATCTTTGACATATGTAGTTTCGAACTCGGCAAATGCGCGCAAAATACCACTATCCACAATGCTGACACACTGTCGGCAGTTTCCTGAGAATTTTCGGGTCTGGACACTTACTGTTTTATAGATAATATACAACTCGACATTTTTTGTTGCTGTGCTCGTTTCTCAAACATCCTGGCGTCGTTTTTTAAGAAATATTAACCGTACCTCGGCAGTCAAGTATTACAGTTGCCATTGTCATGTCAAGGTTTTTCTCCACCTGCAACAAGATATTCACATCGGATGCCTATATAATCCTACGCAAAAATTAAGGTTTAAATCTAATACCTGGTGGGATCTGATGTCTTGAATTTCTAACATTCTCGACTGAGCATTTTGGCGAGTGTTGAAAATTCCGTACTGAGTTTTAAGCAGCTAACTGGAGTGTTGAACAATGACAAACATACTGAAGATGCGGGTTAAGAACTGTGTGGTATCTGAGAATGAATATTCACCTAAGTTCTTTGGCAAAATATTGTTGCGATAATGAACTTGTTCCGCCTGGTCATGCTTTGTAAATGTACCGGGACTTGGGCATCATCATCTAAGTTTGTTGCGTCCTCATCGAGTGCGTCTTCATGACATCTTAACGAAACCTCGAACGTGATCCCTGCTGTCCGGTTGATGGTTGGATCTCGTTATGCTGTTACCCAACTATTCTGCCATAGACATTGCGGCTGCAATCGCTGATCTCGTCGGAACAGAAAGAGTAAGAGCATACACCGGTTTACGCTATTCAGTACGGGACCAAAACGAGTGTATCATGTTAATCACATCCCCTTTAGATTTTCCGTACCAAACAGTATAGCATATCAATGTTTTGAAAGTCGGCCAACACGGATTGCTCATAAAATTATTATTATTAATAATAATAATAATAATAATAATAATAATAATAATATTACTGTTACTTTGGCAATGGTTCGTTATTCTCAAGTTGTTGTGCTAGTAGATCCTTTGCAGTGTCAAAACGTCCACCTCGTCTATGATTGGTTACTATCGCACGCATGATGCACCACGGCTGATTGTTTTAATTCTAACACCTTCACTGATTTAATGTCCCTTGTTTACGTCTGCTCTGCAGATTGCCTACATACTGATTATGTTCGTTACCACTGCCTTGTGTTCTGATTTACGATAAGACAAAAGTAAGGCTATTTCCGCACAATTCGTTTTAAGGATCAATGAGATTAATTTGTTTTTATAGTCCTTTAGATGGTGACTAGCTAATTACAATACTTTGTAGGTGGCATCGGTATAACCAAACATATGTAACCAGAGTGTAATGTAAATAACAGACAGATGTATCAGATGCACTTATGGCAACATTTCGGACAAACTACAGAGATGTAATCTGTGGATGTGTAGTGGAGTGTTGGGTGGACTCCTACAGATGTCAACGTAAGCATCTACAGGATGATAACATTGTGTAGACCACGGACCAATGTAGCTGTATTTTGTTCACCGGCGCGCGAGAGACCCAGTTGAGTTGTGTTCACATGTGTGTGCTGTCTCGTTGTCTTGTCGGCTTCTGTGAGGACGCTGGGTTGAATCACGCATCATAGGCTAATGTCCGAGATGAGGTTTGGTGTGAGTGCTGCTGTGTTTGTGTGCGTATGCGTGTGTGCACGTGACATTGACTACAGTGGTGTTGACTATTGGATCGTCACATTGGTTACTCCCTCAGCCGCTTGACCCAAAACCGAGACATCAGAAGAGACACGGCTGCACTGCTTATTGGACGAGCGAGACGAGACGAGACAGACTAATGCCACAGAAGCTCTAGATTTGCGGGACAAAACGATTACCATAGATGGCCGACAGACAAAACGAATCAAATGAGACTGTCATATATGGCAGTCAGGGCGTCAGAACAAATCACGTTACAGGGGACGTCAGAAGGGAACGCGAGAAAAAACTGTCCAGATAACGCACAGACGTTCGCCGCACACCTGCAATGTGATTGGCTGAGTGGGACCACACCATCACCCACGCCTATACCATCCGAGCTGGGCCGGCCGGTCGATGCGGTGTGACGCGTCCTGCCTGTCTCATTAGGAGATGCGCCTCCTAACATTGACAAACTGTGAGTTCAGTCCTTAAAATTGTGATTCGTTCGAATTCACTGCGGGTGCATACGCGTAAGGGTCGCTCAGCGGTGGATGTGTGGACATAACATTCAGGTCAAATGCCACAGTAAGTCTGTCCAGGCATATGACCCTGACCGCACAACGATGTGCTGCTACAGTCCTTTATCATACCAACCCTCGAAGCGGCACTCCACAACCGACTTCGTCCTTGGCCGGACGCCTCAGGCAGAGATAGTTTCAATGAAGATTCGATGTTACTTCCTCCTGAAAATGGTAATTCCTTTCTGCAAATTCAGTCTACATCTTAAGCTCCGACTAGATGATATTGAGTACACTCACCAGTTCGAACGTTTTCATTGGAATCATATTACGCAGTGGTTGCGAAAGTGTCTAGCAATAGCACAAGTGGTATCAGCATTTGGTGATTGTCGGTGTGACCGTGTTGTTCCTTTTGGTCTCGCAATATTGTTCAACGTTAATAAGGTTTGCTTCCATTGTTTGACAAGACTCGGCCCTGCCAGTCAGCAGCTCATGCGAATGAATTACAGACACACATTGCAGACAATACTCTGTTTTCGGTACAAGGTGCCAACTAGGTAGACGGGAGGGGAGGGGTTTTGAGACAAACGAGCGTCGTCGTGTTGACTGACAACAGCCAGGCAACCCTATCTAAAGAATGTTCGAACATTGACTCATGAGATTTTATAACGATGGAGTCCCCTGTGTTGAAAAAAGGAGAGCGTAGTGTTGCGACCCAAGAACATGGAGGGCGCAGAGGTTGTTTATTTAGGAGACTAACACGGGTTAGGTGTTCGAACAGGACAAAAAACAAAAGCAATCATTTGCTTATGGCAATCGTCCCAGAAGGTCCCGGCTGCCACAGACGTTAATGCTCAGCTTCTTTGCGTAGCCAGAGCAATTCCATGGTATACTGCACTGTCGTGTTGATGTGGTGTTTCTTTCCGTGTTTTTCTTGCGGCAGAATCCATGCTGTCGCCCCACTACTGAGTAGTGGTGGTTTGGGTAGTGTGGGGTGATCGCTCGTCACCATCAGCAGTTAACGTCATAAGGGGTGGTGCAGCGATAAATTAATCCATTTCAACAAAAAGCGATGAAGAATGCCAAAGTGAAATCCTACAGACGGAGAAAACGATTTATTTTTCACAAACCTAGACAGTTTGTTACCACATCTTGCATTCCACTATTTTAAACTTACCATCCGAATTGGAATACAAAACACGTCAGACGAATTCGTATTTAATCAATTTTAAATGGATGGAGCTCCAACTGAGTCCGTATGAGTAAGTGGTTTCAAGTACATTCCAAGCAATACATTTGAAGCAGACGCAACTAATAAACGTGCTACTGACATGTGTTATCAATTTTACCGGACACTGTTTGAGGAAGATCAATGGTGGACATTTGAAATTTTAGGCACTCCAACCCAAACTGAACTATCTCTACTTAGGGCAAACTTATTGCGATTTTCGTTTGGTCTGTTATATAAACTTTCCCATTCGGATATACACTCACGGTAGATTGAAGACTACTGAAGATCAGCGGAAGATCCAAATGTCTGCACAAACAATGAGAAGAGGTACGAAACGTCACTGCAAAATGTGATCCCCTTAATGCAGTCATATACCGTTTGATAGGGCACTCAAATCACTGAACACCTGGATCAAAGATGTATTGTAAGTGGCCTCAACCGGACGTTTACAATAGATGGATTAAGAAGAACACAGCGTTACGCGCAAGTTGTATTACTCAGTGTTTTAATACCTTCGGGTGTCCTTCCTCAGCAGCGTGGCAATCTAAATCATAATAACAAAGAAACAGAGATTACGTGTGATTTGCCGTGGTTAGGTCAGCTTGCGTTGCATCTGAACGGATTACCTGAATAATTTGACCACTAATTGGAGATGAGACTGATATAGCTAAGGCTTGTTTATTTATGTTTTTTTCGTTTTCATTCCACGCCAAACTGCAGACAGAGGTTTGTTTTTATTGCGACTGACACATGATGGGTGGGTGCAAGTGCTGACAGATTCAGCACAACATCGCTGCGAATGGGAAAGCAGACTTTTATGAGTCATTGGAGCCTGGTCGAACCATACTTTGCTATTCTCTGTCTGTGCATTTAGTGCGGTGTCTAAAACTTTCTCCAGTTTCGAGGTTAGTGTACGTCTTTTCGAAGGAACCGCGTGTGCCCCTTATGCTCAGCAAAAATTCATTTGGCTGCTTGCTTCCCTCAGGTAACTGACACTGTAATCATTGTATTTGATTTCGCAACAACAATCTGTTTGGGCACCAAATCAGTTAATTAAAACCATGTTAACCACGAAGCCCAAATTGTTTGAGAACATTTGTGCCAAATATAGTGCGGATATTCTTCAACTGATGTCAGCAAGTTCTTACGACTGCGTCAGTCTCAGGTTTCACCTTGACCTGTGATCATACATGCAGCTTAGTGTTAGACTTTAGTGCATGAGATTAGTCTGTCTTTTCAGCTTCTGTGCATAATGAGTAGGGGGTGGTGAGAACGTTGACCATGGGAAGCTAGGAAGGAGTGAACGGGGTAGCCATAAACGGGAACGTTTGGACACAACTTTGGTACATTATTCATTGAGCTTTTTAGCTTTAAAGCTTTCCTATATATTACTTTTGTATTTTTTTTCATTAGCTCAAAAATCCTGCCTTGATACAATGATTTTTGGAAGGGCTACTCGGCAGTCATATAATGAAGTTGCTCTTCTCGTAGACCTCATGTGGCCTCAAAAAAATCAGTTATGATTCGTTCCAAAAATACTAAACATGCTTTCCTAATTATGACATTGAATAGCGAACTCAGAAGACCGATTTTGTAAGATGGTAATACCACTTCGTATGTTCTTGCCAGTTTCTACACATAACAGCAGTGAACGTCGAAAAAATATTTAACACAATTAAACTAAGAAATCAAGTCAATCCATACACTAATCTGTCATTGGTCAGAATCACAGCAGACGAAGGCCAACAGCTTCTGCACACAGAGGACTGACGTGTTGCGTATGACAAGCAGCGCCC
>LUCH01003781.1:3501-48250 GCA_013368495.1 Paragonimus heterotremus
TGTTCATACCACAGAGTTCCAAGTCTTTGTGGTAGATACAGTCAAGGACTTTTTTTTCGAGCTGAGGTTAACTGATTGATTATGGTCAAAACCTGTGCACATTTGTTAATTTGCAACCGGCCCAATTGTGAAATAGCAAGACTTCGATTATACTCAAGCCAGTGACTGATATTCTGGTTGGTGAGCCACAGAACCGTCGGTCCTCCCGTTGGAATCCCGGCTTCTTCACTCGCGTTCTTTCTAAAACCAGAACCTTGTTAACTTGGATTCGAATAGAACTCTGCCTGTTCAGGTATATTGACCAGCATCATCATCACAGCAGCCACAAGCCTGATCAAAAGGTACTGTGACTCGGGCCGCCGCTCGCTTCAACAGTGACGTGGAATATCCTAGAAGAAAACATTACTAAGAAAGGCAAAAGTTAATAACAGGAGACTAAGCGGAAGAACTAGAAATGGTATGGATACAGGTACGCCATTAACTGCGACACATCGCCATCTCGGATTGCATTTCTAATCAGCGGTTTGAGTGAACACGAGGATCCCATCCAGGTAGGCGACACCTACCCACTTTGCTCAACGGAGCAGTCAGGGTCTTCATATTGCGTGATTACGCTGTTGCTTGACCACCATGTGGTTTTACCCAACTGTTGGTGGCCTCAGTATATAATGCCCGGTACGGTAAACGATCAGATGCATACGGAGTACGTGACCCAACCATCGCAGGCTGTGTACCGTGATTTGTTGACCAATTGATCGCGCATCTCGAGCGTTCCGGAATACGCGCCGGCGAACGGCCACATTGCTCACGCGATCAGTCCACTTAATATGGGCCCATTGGTGGAGACAACGATGGTCAAACACTGCAAGCCTGTTGATATCTTCTTTGTGAACAGGCCGCGTTTCCGAACCATAGAGCAAAACAGAATGTACACAAACATTACATACCCCTACTTTCTGCGATAACCGAACGTCTTTTCGATGCCACAGATGACGCAGTTTGGCAAAGGCAACTCGTGCCTTCGCTAGTCTCGCTGATATCTCATCAGCAATATTACAGACTGACGAGATAATGTTACCCAAATGTGTGAAACTGTCCACAGTCTCAAGTGGATCACCTGCAGTGGGGAAAGTAGGATTTGAAGTGCCCCAGTCTTGAAGCAACACTTTGCACTTTGAGGGTGCAAAGCGCATTCCATACAAACCAGCTCGGTCGCCCAACCTGTCCAACATGGTCTGCATGTCTTCGGCAGAGGGGCTAAGTAAAACAATGTCGTCCGCGTACTCCAGATCGGTCAGTCTAACGCTAGGAGGAGGCTCAACACCAAACCCACTGGATTCGCGAAGCGCACCCGACAGAATGTCGTCCATGACAAAATTGAACAGGAAGAGGGAAATCGGAGACTCCTGACGAACACCACTAGAAGTGATGAACGATCGTGACGGTTGTCCATAAACTCTCACTCTGCTTGCAGAGTGGGCATACAGTGATTTCAGTAGATTCACGTATTTCTTTAGTACTCCCTTGAGAAGAAGACAGCTCCAGAGAAGGTTACGAGCAACTGAGTGGAAAGCAGCCTTTAGGTCCGAAACGTCCACGACTGTCGGCTGTTTGTAACAGTGCCGATATTCCAAGATCCGTCTCAAGGTAAAAATATGATCAACACACCCTAGACCGGATCGAAATCCTGCCTGTTTTTCGCGTATCTGGCTCTCTCTGGGATTAGTAACCTGAAGTAAAATGAGGCCAGTGAGTAACTTGGACGCAATTGACACCAAACTGATGCCTCTGTGGTTGTCACATAGACTTCGGGTCCTTTTTTGAAAATGGAAATAACCGTTTATAAGCACCAATCATGAGGTACCTCTTAGGTCTCCCAAATCGTCTTGAGGAGGTATAGTCACCGGTATACATGGTCACGCAGCACACCTACTGGTTAGCACCTGTCACACGATGACAGAGACTAATGAACGAGTGTGCACCGCATTGGTTTAGTTAGACAAACTTTTGAACACTCCACTCGTTATGTCTAGCGGGGAGCTAACGTGTTTTACTTGATATGTCAACAACCTACACTTCCAGAAGCGACGGATTGCGAATTAGACAAAGTGACAGGTAACAAATCCATGTGGCCATTCGATGTTCGTTTTCCAGCACATTCAACTGAAGTTACTATATTTGTTAGTTCATGCCCTAATTGACCAGCAGCAAGGTTTCAATACTGTCGCTGGTCATCGTCTTCAATCCGTCTAGTACCTCAGGACGTTCGATTCTTCTGTGCAGTGATACTAGAACATTCCTCTAAAGCTGATTATGGTTTTGACAAGTGAATTCTTGTTTAATGTATGACACTCAGCAGACAACCAATTGCGAAATAGCAATAACGGGGAAAAGACCAAGGTCAAGGTGATCAGCCGTTGTTCACGAAGTTTAATCACTTGTGGGGTGCGTTGCCAATCATAGGTTGTTGAGATTGTGTGATCAACTAACTTCATTGTATGCAACTGTTGCATGTTGGTCTTTGTAAAATTGTTGAAGTTTTCCAGGACAGTCTTTTCGTGCACTGCACTTCTTCTGACTGCTCACCTTATCTCCTTCACCATTTCTGCCTGGCGCTTTTCGGCTAACCATAATCGGTCGTGACCCAGACTGAACTATAAATGAGCTCAGTGTTGAAGCATTGTTGAAATTACAGCTGTGTGAATTGGACTCATGGTAAGTTCTAGTGGATTGTCTGGGCTCGACTTGATGGCCTCCCAAGGTTTACACGAGTTGGGAAAGTTTGTAATGTGCTGGACAGTTTGATTAAACTGAAAATGATTCTTGGGTTTTCGAACCGTGGAAACATATACCACAAATAGCACATTCGATTTTCATCAGTATACCTTTTAGAGCGGTTAGTGATATGTGCTTTCAAATTTGTCTGCCAAACGAAAACAAACGGTTGTGTCTCTTTCTCTGTCGGTTGTTATCCCAATTTAGAATGTCGAGAAAGAAGTATCGTCTCGATAGTGATTGACCCCAAAACTCAGAGTATACAAGTTTGGTTAGGTGAACATCTTGCGTTCCCTTTGTGTTCCACGGAAGAAGACAATAGTTATGTTATCAATAAGCGAATGACCGTCTGCTACTCAGAGCACTGACTCGGACGGTATACCCGTTGTGGGACTGGCTCAATGGAAGTGTGATGCTGTAATATTTTAAAATGACAGATGTCAACACTTTACGTTCATCTTTTTCGAATCAATATTACTGAATTTAAAAAAAGTTTAACCGCAAGAGTGAAACACAGTTGATCATTTGTTGTGAGACTACCGGATGAAACTTGCGAACGGCTGTTTCACGTTACTTTTACGTCTACAAAACGACTACCATTAAATCCTGAAAGAGTGGAGCTTAATTACGAGATGGCTTATCCTTAAGCATTGCCGATGTTGGTGACCTCCTTGTATCTTCCTTCATCGAAGAAAGTTCTCTCAGAAATCCAGTGTCAGTACAGATTACTATGAAAACCGTAGGATAAAATATGAATCAAACAAACCAGATTAGAACATGGAAGATATTGTTGGAATGACCATGAGCTGACGAAATCTGGCACATAGAAAAACACTGAACCTGATATCAGTGCGACATGAAAGCGTTAAAAGTTCAAGGGCTTGGTCAGTCCGAGAACAAAAATTCAAAAAACGCAATAGAAAATGGTTGTCAGTGTCGATTTGATCAGCTCACCAAAGCGTTCGTCGAACCAAAATGCTACTAAGTTCCGAACAGTTTCCAGGTAAGTTTTTTGCAGTACTTTTTTCCTCTTAGTTCTGATAGATATTTTAGGGTGAAAATATCCTTCAATTCGGTACACTTTTCAACGAAAACTTTCATACACTGACGGTACTGGGTTGATGAAAAGTTGTAACCTATGTACACATATGTAATGAGTGTAAGCCTGGTCGGTTGCCTTCTCCTTGTAAATCTGATTTAAAACTATGCGTGGATAGATTTCTGGATTTTTGAAATGCTCTTCTAAATTCCTTAGTCTTGAAATGTCTGTCGTTTGAGTACCCTGTCTTGAACTTGGTGGCTTAATTTTGTTTCTCATTTAACAATCCAGCATTCATTGATTGTGGTTGGCATTCATCTAATCACGTGGGACTATCGTATTCTGTTTTTGATATTGTTTACTCCGAATTCTAACAATTTCAGGCATATCTAAATGAATGCATCGCTGCACTGCCCCACTTGTTTGGAACTCTGTTGTCGTCCTCGACGTCGACAAAAATTACTCCGGTATTTGCTGACGAATCTGATTCAGCGATTAATTTCGGTGCGACGGTTCCTCCGCGGTTACATCTCTCCTTCGGTTCAAAACTGTTCGAGTCCGAACAGAATCGATCCTTAGTCGGTGGTGACGAAGCCAGCTCAGTCGTGGGTCGAATGAAGTTACCACGTACAGCTATTGTTAATGACTTGCTGACGCGGGACAACTTTAATTTGCACAAAATGATTGTGGTCGTTACTGCTGTTGGCAAGGTTAGTTTGCATTTTCAGTTGTGTGGTTCTGTTGAACGGGCTACCTGGGCAATGCGTTCAGTGAGTTGATTAAACACGACAGTTGTAGTGAAGCAAAAATAGATTCCCTTTACAATTGTATTATTGATAATATTTCCGAATCACTTCCTTTAAGCTTCATACGTTTTCAAGGAGAACATCTCCTTAATATTAATTCTGATACTAACGGTTTGATCCTTTGTACTATTACTAAACATTAACCAGTTGATTACTTGTTTAGTCACACCTTAAACGGTCAAGTGGTACACACAACGAAATGCGGTCGGCTGCTGATTTCTACACTCACACTCATGAATCGTTGATCAGGTAATCACGATCTGTGTTAATCTGTCCCTGTACGCCATGTGCCGACTCTAGATACACCCAGTAGTCGACGAAACAGATAGGCAATCACGCACTCCTCGTGTTGAGTAAGGTTACTAAGCATTCTTCATCATGTTCACCATCACTGTCAGTGATACTTCATCACATAACCCCTTCGATCATATATTGCATTCTTCCAGCTTTATTTCTGTCAAACAGTTGATTTGATTACTTATCATATAGTCTGTTTTAATTGGATAGATAGCAGTTTCATCTCAACTTCTCTGCGTTGTTCCGGCTGGACCTATAGTATCACATTTGTTTATGTATATCTTTAACTTTGTGTTCGAAAATACCCAATGAAGTCATGAGAACGACAAAGTAGCGAACAAGGCTTGTTTTCTGTGTTTGATCATCAGGCTAATTACAACGCGTAACTGGTAACGAACACCCCATCCGTAACCTCTACTGACCGATTTTCTTACTCACTCCAGTTACTGTTTTCATATTTATTGAGTTACAGTTAGCCTGATGATCAAACACAGGAAACAAGTCTTGTTCGCTACTTTGTCGTTCTCATGACCTCTAATTTTATTTGCTTTAATCAACCATGAACGCATGGAAGTCTGATCAACAAATGAGGAACCATTTAAACTGTTCGTCTGGCACTGACTGGGCGTTCTGTCAATCGCGTTCACTGTCTATCTGCCTGTATATCGTGTTTTCAGGTTTTCGGGCTGGAGAGCAATGAGGGTCGATTAGTCTGGGAACATTTGGTTCCCTCAGTCACGGTTCTGGCCAACGGCAAATTGGCTCTCTTCCAACAACGCAACACTGCTCATTTTCCGCTGCCCCCAATCACAACTGCTTTGTTTCGGTCAAAGGTATACAGTTAGCCCTTAATGAACGTTGCTATTTTATCTGCGTTTTCTCTCTTTTGCTGTGATTCTTATTTCCTTGTAAATCGACACACACAAGATGTAGGCAACTTTGATCTCACCTGGTCTATGTCGATTAAGTGGTTGGACTCCCGTTTCACGGTTTGTTAGCAGACCATCATACTATTTGGGAGAGGGGAGAGATAACGAAGGCATCTAATGCAGCCTATTTAAAGTGAATTGGCTCTCCATCGGTCGGGCAATTTGTGTTACACTAGACAAACTATATGAAACCTCATCAACTTCCTCAGATCGCTGCAATTTGTTCGTTACTAGACGTGACGGAACGTCACAAGGAAGTGGAGTCGATTGCGAGCGCTTCACTGTACTAGCTAGTGTTGTCCATTGGAACTGCTACCACCTGTATATAATACATTGTCAGTTAGTTATGTGAGACGTAATTATAGAGAAATACGACAGGGTTAAAACAATATTAGGGTTGATGATATACCAGTTCAACTATCGTCAGAAGTGCATCCGATGGTCGGTTGGCGGTTGCTTACTGGTCAGTTTACTCGGACCGATTGAATACTGTGACACGAGGTCATACAAGCTGGACGGGAATTCGACACTAGTGCTACTTCGGTCCAAGGAAACCCTCAGTCTTCAAATGGTTTTAGGGTAAATCTCCCCTTCTCTTTGCTCTGAGATTTTAGCACGCGTACGGTTGCCGGCTACCAATTTCGGGTTCTATTCCCAGTTGCCATAACTACTGGTACCCTGCTTTTGACAGCCTGATAATTCGCAGTTCACCAGATGTGGTTTAGTATTTTGCATGGCAGCAAACTCCTTTTTGTAAAAACTGGGCGCTTAACTTGGCTCCACTAAGGGAGGAAAGTCCATATGAAGCAACCAACTAAGCCATCGTGTGGTCTGCTTTGATGACATTGTACAAGTTGATTGGATCCCCTGTTTCCCGGCTTCTTAGCAGACAGTAGTATGTGCTGAAACAACGAAAATGTCGTCGTAGTTGATACTTCTTGCCCCGTCTCAGTCTTGCTATCAATTTTGTTGCTTTATAGACAAGTCACGTGCGCTAAGAATTCTGACTAGTGTTAGGAAGGTCCCCAAGTCGAAATCATTCCTGCCTCTGTAGGTTCATACTCGACCTATTATATGAATAAATGTAATGCCATACAACATGGAACAAGTAGAACGTAAAACGGTTTGTTGTATTCGGATTAATAAATTTCTCACACGTGTACCACAATATATCTAATCATATATGTTCTGGAGCATTCGGTCTCCAACCGGGAAAACCTGCTAGGTCTGATGGGGCAAACCATAACGTTATTTGTTTCAGGCCTCATTGTCTGACTGTCATGTTGCATCTTCTCAAACCAACGAAATCATTAGTGACAGGTCACGTTAAGTATGTAGTTGTTCGGATTGCTATCCCTGTAAATCCGTTTTCGAACGGTTTCGTTGCTCACTGGATAAATTCTCTCTATGTGAGTAATAGTGCACTGACAACTACCGCCAGTAATAGACAATCGATGAACATCTTCCGATTCGACCTAGTATGCAAATCACGCTATTCTCCTGAAGGGTTCATGTCGTCACAAGCGGTGCTAACTGAGAAACGTTATTCTGTCTTTTGAAATGTGACTGCCGATCCCTTCATTCATATTTTCATCAACACTTGCAATCACCGAGGTGTGGAAACTCGTTGACTGACTCCAGCATGCACCCATAGGATTCTGCCACCATTGAACTGGTGCACTGCACTTATAGAGAACAATGCACATCCCCTGTTGACGAACTACTAACATCAACCTATTGTAGACATTTTGCGCTGCCTGTTCGCCATCACAGGTTACAACGATGTCATCAGATTAGTTCAGCTTATCAGATTATTCCTGGCCGGAGTTTGTTGCCACCAGAATGTTCACCTTCCAATGCTGTCACTATGATGTAAGCCCTGACCAAATTGTGAAGGAGTGGCTGTAGTGGGCAACCTTGCTGAACGCCGTCGTGGATCGAAAATGCTTCTGGCAAAGTTTCCTGTACTCCTGCCTTCTCCGACTTATCAGTATAGAGCTTGAACGAGTGTACCACACACCCATTGGACATATCCTTCTTCTGTAGACAAAACCAGAAAGCAGCTGTATCAATGGGATCAGATGCTCCTCGAACAGCCAACCATTGCCTCCGGCAACAGTGTAGATATTCTGACGTTTTCACAGAGAGCGAAGGTTCGATTGATGCTGCTACGGTCAGAGTGGAAGGAATGAAAGTCTACAAAGATATCATATATCCAGAACCTTCGGCGCTAGAAAATTCAGACGTATTCTCTGATGATTGAAATTGAAATATTACGCTGACCATTCTTGAGAATATGACTACTGGCATCTGTATATTGTGACATGTGTACGCTATGACACACGGACCAAGTAATGCTAACAGGAGTTGCTGCAGTATTTCAGATATTTAACGGCTTTTTACAATGCTCATTTTTTGTGTGATCACATACGGCAGTTGTAATATCTCTGTGCCAGTGCTCAATTTTTTCATTCCTTGGCTTCTTTGACGTGGATCATCTGTTCATTTGGGTTGCTAGGTTATGTTTTCTGAATTCGGGACCCTCGTTGACCTTTTTCGGCTTACAAAACAACTCATTTGGAAACCTTCTGCCGTCAATTTCTTATATATCTTCGTTCGGGGATCCGGAGCTCTTCTCTTTGTGATTGGTGACATTGATGAGCATAGCATAGGCTTCAAACCATTGGTGGACTTGTCATCTCTTGTGTTAATTAAGTGTCAGTTGTCCGGTTCCCTTATTCTGTTCGTGGTCTAATTTCTTCATACCTTAGAAATCATGATCATCTGACCAGAATCAGCTATCGATAGCGCAAGGCGTAACACATAACAAGTTTCTATTCAGCACCATTGCAACAGAGTGATAACCGTACTCCAATATTTCCTATCCTTCAAGAATTAAGGGCAATCGTTCGAGATTCAATGCAGGCTATTAATCAGTACTACTTAACGCTGAAATGATCCCCTTTGATCCTTAGATGACCGTGACAACGGTTCACAGTTTAACAAACAAGCCAAACGTTCTGGCTTCCTGTACTCGTTACACTCGTAAACCAACATCGTGTAACTTGGAGACACCAAAGGACAGCGTTTTTCTAAAGTAAGGGTTCCACCAGTAGTCCTGTAGATGGAGGCAACCGATACAAGCATGAGCCAAAAGCTCAATAGGACATGCACACAACTTACACGATCGAAAACTAAAACGGCGGCAACAGCATGGCAGTACGGTGCATTACAGCAGTCAGATTCGAGTCAGTGTTTAACGAAACCGAAAGTCCGTTTTTATTTAATTCATCAAAACGAATGCAAAATGTCGTATCAAAATTTACTTACGTAAAGATAACTACGACCAGATTACGGGACTGTAAAAAGGGATCACGAATAATTTTTTTTCCATGCTGAAAGTTCCGTTCACGATGGCTTTTTTCTTGTGGCTTACCAATATTCTTTTAACCTGCTATCGGACACAGTTCACCTCAGATTGCCATTGTCAGCGGTGTAATGATGTCTTAGTATGCACGACTTCTCAGACTGACGTGTCATTCTGTAATTACTTCCGTCTTTGTTTGTACTACTCATCAGATGGCGACCGTCAGAGCGTGGTTTGTAGCAACATTCATGTTCTGAACGAAGCTGTCTCTTATTCCAGTCTCCTTTTTTGCCCATTCCAATTGACAGCAACTCACTCAGATTTTCATCATAGGTTTATCCACCTCATCGGTGTCTGTCTCGGTTCCTCCCTTGTATCATGTGTTTCAGATAACCAACCTGCCCATACTTTACTCCTTCAATCCTATCACCGGTGTCCCATTGCACCAACCGCCTGCGGATGTGTTCTCCATGCAGTCAGACATACAGCAAGCTGTGCTTATGCCCGGTCCGATTGGTGAGGAGACGGATTACATGCGACCGATCCTGATGCTAGACCGAGACTTACAGGTAGGCCAGCTTGTTCTGTGTGTTGAGGGGGGTTGTTTTGATTATCTTCACCGTCCCGCCGATTTAGCGTAGATTATTATCTGTGCCATATCTAGTGTTGACCTACTGTGTACGTGGTTTGTACTTGTGCGATGCATAGCATTCCCGTTGTTGTCTTGCCATCTTAAACCATGAAGTGCTTACCAATAGCACATTCAAATCGTTGCATGTGCTGGAAACCTCACTTTTCTGCAGTGCGTTAATGTATATGTCGGCAGCGTGCCTGTATGGTGCCGAAACATGACCGGTACTCACGGTTCGGCGGAGCTGTCGAGTTGATTCCAGATCAGCAGACGCACATTTGTGTAAAATCAACAGTGTCCCTGTTGGTTTGATCACGTGCCAACTGATCGTTTATTCGATCGAACGATGTTCTGCGTGACACTATGTAGCAGTGTAATCCCTGTTGTGTGGTGTCTGTTGGTCAGATTTAGTCATCCTTGTCCATTCTTACGGATGATTGTCACTCCCGAAGCTGGAAGAGCCGTCAGTAGAAATACGACAGGCTCCCTTGTACATGTGTGAGAAGAACTTGTCCAGGTCAGATATTCATCAGTGTTTCACGTCAGCTCTTAAAGATTGCCCTACTTCAGAAATAAATGAGTTATGAGTATTCGAAATTACTTCATAAAACCTGTGTCTAAAATCAGGCAATCGACATCTTACAGACAAGTGATCGTGTTGCAAATGAGATTGTTCTTTGTTTTGTTCAATCAATGCTTAGTTGAATTATACCGTGGTCGCGTGTGGGTTGGGTTCGTGCTAACAGGACAACTATTCGGGTTGTCAACCAAGGATTCTTGTCTGGATTATCAAGGGACCGTTCTCCAGATCTCTTTGTCTATTGGTCTACTGATAGGGATGACCTGTCGGTGTATTCATCACGCCGGCTATTTTGGTCCAGCTGTGGAATCCATAATAAGTTATCCAAATCCAATCAGTTCATTCTCATTTTCAGATGTGCGGTTAATCGCCTTGTGCATATTTCTCCAACTAGCCGGTTGAAGTGTACAGATACACTTATTCAATCCGATAATTCGTCGGGCGCATGCAAATTTGTGAACTCCTGAATATTGTTGCGCCTCTATGTGCCTTGGGAGGTGTGTCAGCTTTGGTTGAGTAATTTAGTAAAATTACGAGCTTGTTGATGGAAGTTCACATCGAAGACAAGAAACGGAAACCGCGCATGCATGTGATCTTGTCTTTTCAATGTTTTGTCTTATCCATCAGCCGTCTGTATCGTGACTAACTAGATTCTCTCTCTCATGTCGTTTTCTCCACTCAACTTACTCCATCGTCTTCAACTTAAAATCAGAACATTTCTATCAAGGTATGGCTATAGCATGGTTAACGTTTACCGTATTCAGTGCATCCCACATCGTTTCACTCGTGGCTCTTGCTTGTGTTCCTGCACGTATGTCTGGCTGTTCAATGAGATGTTTGCAATGGATCTTTATGGTAACGAATGTTTGTTCAGTCGCAGTTGTACGCTTATTACGTATGAGGGCTCTCCGTAAGGTCTCAATTATGCGTGTATATCGTTAGACGCATTTTTGGGGTCTAATGAATCTCATTGCGGAACCCACATATCACGTCCGAATTCGAACCGAGGACATGCATACTACAAGGCTCACTCTTTTTCAGTAGATCACTGATCTTGTGGACATTGTTGATGACTGAATGATTAGAGAAATTGATGTGCAGTTTGTCTACCTTTGTTGGTTTGAATAACCAGAGTTTACTCGAGATCACCAGTTTCGATCATGAGAACTCCGAATTAGAACACTGTCTGCATTTTGACCGAATAGGTTAGTGTTAGCTACTACGGGATACCATTCCCATGGTTACACGTTCGAGCACTGGTTATTTATAATGTTTGTCCGGATTTTGGTACTTCAAAAGTATCCATTGCATTGTTGTCCTCTTAAGGTACTGGTTGTTGTGGTGCCGTGGTAAATACTGTCCAGTTTATTCCGGCCTCAAGGTATTTCGGGATCATTTCTGATGGAAACGTGTTCGAAATTAGGGACTTGACGCTATCTAGAAGAGGTTCAATTGTCACAACTCTGTGCTTCGGTTGAAATTAAAGCAGCAACAAGAACAGCATACCCAAACGCGACAAGCGCTCTGCCAACCATGTTTAGAAGTCACTTCAAAGGCTCAAAAGTTCCACATTTAGACTCAGTCGTCCACCGGTCTCAATCCCATGGAATCCACTAAATGATACAGAAAAGCGACTGCTTGCTCCGAATTTCTCAAACAATTCACGCCGGAACCCAGCAATGCTACCAATGAGCACTGAAATTATGTTAATACTAAGTAGTGCGACAGATGTACTAATTTAGGGGAAGATCCAGTCGTGAAAAATCCCGGCTTCGGCCAGATCCGAATGGGCGACAGGAACGACATGCCAAAACTTGACAAGCTCTCTACCACTTGTTGTTATGCTTCTAGGCTGTCCATGAGTGCTCGAATATGCCAGCAGGTTTTAGGCAGTAACAAACCATAGATTAACAACGGAGAGTGCTAGTTCATCCATCGATCTTGCCCGACATGTTTTACTTTCTCCCTCAGTGAATGCACGCTGCCTCACGGAAATCCGAGCTAATTCCCCCACATTGTCTTGTTTTAATCCTGACGGCCCTTGTTTAACTGTGGCTTGCTTTGTAACAACACGCATGCAATACATGCATTTTGTCGCTTCGCCTTACTGCTACGCGAAATCTTTGTTGTCCGCAATTTTGTTTGTTGCATGGAAGTGTGTAAGTCGCAATTCATTATTCTATTCACTCCGCACGTTCTTCGTCAGTTTCTAGTGTATAATTGTATCATTGAACTATAACAACAGTGCTTACGTTTGTTTGCACCTGTTAAATTCACCTAATTTTTTGTGTGACTAGCCGTCTTCACATTTGAAGTTGAATTTCTAGTTGAACATCACCCACAATTGGTCACATCTGTCGCATACCCATAAACTTTCCAGTCGTCCCCTTTCGAACAGCAAAAGTACTACACTCGAGTTCTGCTCTCATTTGAGCTCGTCAGTAGTGCATATCGTCGCCACGGACATGCTGTTCATGAGGCAACCGTGTTTACCACTGCGCCATTGACCTCACATTAGGCACGACCGAATTATCATATGTGAACGCTAAACCACTTTCGCATGTGAGTAATGATCAGGTTGCCCGGTCATCTCGATAGGAGACACAGTAACTGTCTGCTAACTCCAATCGAGAACCCCGCGATTCGACAGGTCGAAATCTCCGATATCATTAAACCTGCCAGGCGATATTTCAAATTACTGACGAGTAGTCAACTTGAAATTAACCAAATCCTCAGCTGTTCATCAGTAGTCTTCACATTTTCCTAGTTTATTGGAGCTTGTCATTAGTTCCGAAATTTTAACTTCGAGTCTCTCGGTTGTGAGACCAGCATGCTGGTCACTTCATACTTAATCCGTCTTATCTGAACGTCCACAGTCGTTTTGTGTGTGTTACAGATGTATGCGCCGAATCAGCATCTGTCCATACATACTTTCACATATCTTCGTGTGTGTGGAGCGTTCTCCGTCAACACATTCTGATTATTTTCACATATTTTGTGTTTCAGGTACATGTATACCCTCCTGAATACGGCTCCTCGTTAAATGTCGATACTTCACCGTTATATTTGTATACTATCCAGCCGAAGTTGGCATTGCTTACTGGTTACAGAGTAAGTTCTCGATTGTGGAATTCCCCTCAGTCCACCGATGGCCGACGAACTCAGTCGGCCGGTTTCTATGCCACTCGTGTTTGGCGTATGC
This sequence comes from Paragonimus heterotremus, assembly GCA_013368495.1. Lineage (NCBI taxonomy): Eukaryota > Metazoa > Platyhelminthes > Trematoda > Plagiorchiida > Troglotrematidae > Paragonimus > Paragonimus heterotremus. Next base: position 17,128 of record LUCH01003781.1, read on the forward strand.
AACTTCGGTCAACCGTCGGTAATACAGACTCGGGAAGACCTCACGAGATTATCGCCGCTGCATCGCGCCCGGCTGCTGGTGAGTTTGAGGATTAGTTGTTTATTGACGTCAGCAAATAGCTGGGGTTGTAGTGAACGTACGACGTTGAGATTTGGTAAAACGATGGCAATGGAAGTCAGTTCTGTAATGGATCATAGAATTTTATAATGGAATTATCTGATGAGCTGTTATTTTTTTAAACTGTAGGTAATGTTCGGCCTTCCGATATCCAGGCTTTTGGCGCGATAACAGCTTCTAGTGACAAAACCGCCAAACCGGTTGAGTTTTCATTGTACCTGACTGAGCTTGATAACAACTATTCCGGTTTGATCTTTATTCACAGTTCTGGACCGATGACATGACAGTCAGCACGGACATGGTTCATTTAAGGCTCTGTATGGCATCGCCAGTGTCACTTGTTAGAATGATAAAAACAAAGTAAATGTCGACTTGATACAGAACATATGCAGTGCGGCGGAGAAAGGGGTGGTCAGAAAACCTTTTCTAATTAGTGCATAGGTACGAATAACCAAACTGTATCGCAGATCATGGAAAAACAAACGGGGGTTTCGGAAAAAGGAGAACTAATAAAAATGTTCGGCTGATAAGGCGCTTTGTGCAATGCGGCTGACATATTTTTATGCACGAAGTCTTTTCCACAACCTTCTCCATACAGACAAGACGGTTTTGACGTGATCGATATAGTCGCACTTTCACAATTCGTTCACAGATGTTCATGAATCTGTACAAGTCTTCTGTGTGGATGTCATCTCTACGGTTGTCTCGAATTCGGACATGGAGACAAGGGTAAAAATGGTTTTCTAATCAGCTAATGAAAATGAACTTCAGTTATTGAATGCGCCAACGCCCTGATTAGTCTGACACCACCATGATGACCAGTCTCACCCAAGTGCATTCCGTCCAAGAAGTGGTATGCTGATGATCCTGGACTACATTTTATTGGAGGGAGGATTGCCAAAGAATTTCGTTTGGACACAATTTCCGGTTTGTTGCTCCGGGCAATAGCTTATTCCGGATTTAGTGATGGATCAGGTGATCTTTCAACGTAACAGTGATTCCAGCCACTGAACCGTAACAGCTCAATATTTTTTTCGGGTGAATTGGGTAGGAGAGTGGAACAGGCATCAGCAGTAGCATATTTTCTCCTGTCTCTCCTGCTGTGTGCAGCAGGTAGAACGATCCAATGTATTCTACGAGGCTGCTAGTACAGAAAACAATCAGTAGCATTCCCAGCATTCATGCTTGTATGTGGGCCAAGATACTTCCGGTACGTCCAGATCTAGACAGGTGAATTCTGTACCAGTGCCTTAGATTCAAAAGACTGCACTGGTGTATCACTATTCATGATAATGATGAAACTACCACCTCAGTGCTGGGAGTCCCTAACAACTCTGTCTCTATAGTATCCAGAGATATATTTATGCTACACGTCCGGTTTCAATTGAATATGTTTTTAAGGCATGTGGGATTTCATAAATGTACTGGTAAATGTTTAGGATGAGATGATTCGTCAGTTTTCGCACAACCTGTTCAAGTGCATGCCAGAAAAAATACCAAAATATTCTAAACGAAGAACAACAAATCACCTATTAACCTTTTTCCAACATACCGTTAATTTTTTGTTAGAAAAAAATTATTTTCATTCTTTTAACGACTCTTATTACTTACTAGAGGTTGACTTATCAACTTAACAAATCTTAGTGTCATACGTCTAGTACACCAACGATCATTTACATCGAACTGTTCGTGCATTCAGGTTCCTCAGACTTTTGTTGATTGCTCTGTTGTAATGAGAATGTCGCTGTAAGTTGTTTATCTTCTTTCACATCATGTTTCATAATTTTCAATCTCAATCCCAGAACATATTCACTCGGTGGGGCGCGTTCTCGGAGACCGCAGTGTTTTGTACAAATATCTCAACCCAAATTTGTTGGCTGTGCTCACTGCCGGTGGCGATGTCGCTTTGCAAACCAATGCGGTCATACTGTACCTAATTGATGTGGTCGCTGGACGCATTGTTTATAGCGCCACACATCGACGATGTACTGAACCGGTGAACTTGGTACATTCAGAGAATTGGATTGTTGTGAGTGATCTCTATGATGTTGATATTGACATTGTGCTTTTTTTTGGTTTGCCGCCCGTTGATTGTACACCTTCTTTTCATATTTTCAAGTACACATACTACAATCACAAATCTCTTCGCAATGAAGTCACCGTATTGGAGCTATTCGAACCGACTACCGAAGGAGTAGCCGGCCGAAGTGAGTTGTGTGCTGCGTTTTCGGTTCCCGGACCAGCACAGTTATTCCTTCGGAATATACTCCCTGCCGGTTTGTTGTCCAGTTTGACTCCGACTCCACCGTCCTCCTCGGAACACGGTCGAGACCAGAACGAGGTATGGGGACCTCGAGCGCTAGCGGGTGGTTCGCGCTCTATATTTTCTTCGCTTTATCGCACATCCGAAGCGGATGGAAAATGCAGCATGACTGGGGCTGATTCTTTGGTCCCCCAAGTGATGCAACAATCATACATCTTAACTACACCGCCGTGTAACGGAGTGGCTGCAGTGTCACTGACAGAACGTGGTATCACATCCAAAAGCATCGTTTGTGAGTTTATTTGGGTGATTATGTTCATCCAGTTACGGTTTTATGCTTAGTTTACGTGCCTTGCGACAGGTGACGTTTTGTAATTTATGTTGAGTAATCACAACCGTCACACGTGAAACATCGACACATTCTACCTTCCACTGTGCACCATATTTCAAGAAATGCATTCGCAAACAAGTGGGGAAAATTTTCAGATTACTTTCAAAGACCGTCAGATGCGTTGATGGAATATTGCTTCTACACAACCCTAATCTGATTTTCGTTGAATGTTACGCTTGGAACCAGAGTTTGGATGATTATCTGCCAATCAAAGTTGTCTCCTCCCGACCATTGCACAGGTCATAGTGGTGTACCAGCAAACCTTAGTCTGCTCCTTAAAAATTACACTGGTCTACCTGGAGTAACAATCATAGGAGATACACCGGAACCCGTCATGTTGACGTCGATCAATGGAGTTTAGCTTGCATTCAAACAGATGGGCTCCGTGCACGCGAATGTACACCTAATCCGGCTAAGATCTCAAGTATTTTGATGGGAATCGCGATTCGTAGCTTTCATACACTTGATTGTGGTATGTCTGTAACGGTGGAGTTCATCCAGTGCCTTGGCTTACGAGCTTGGATCACCAGAGGAGTTTGTCATTGCCATGTTCCTATTTGCTTTGTCTTCCATTCCAAACATTTTACTTACTTACGTTTGTTTCAACACGGTTGTGTTATTACAGCGTGTGAATCAATCGTGCAGATAGTCACATCACATTGTTACAACACAAACGGTTCAGTATGCAGCTTTCCCATCCGATTCGTTCATTAATTTAGCTATCTCTTCTGGTTTTCTATTCAGCGTCAATTACTTGGTAGATCTCTATTGAACAGTGTCACGCATATATTGCGTTCGCTTCGTATCAGGGGCTGAACAACGGAGGCGTGTATGCTGAATAACGCGTGGGCAAATCCGCAAAGGATTTGGTCACGTGTCATATACTTGATGATGTCACACTTGATATTAACTCCTAAGGCAGCTGGATGTTTTTTTACAAAGTAAATCAATCTTACTGCGACATCTACATAAGTCGGATCCCATAAGATTAAAATGTTTTCCCGACAATAAGAAATACCCTCACTGGGGTGCTTCTTTTGCTTTTCTTGGAAGATGTTTGTTGTTGTAGAGGGGAGTGCCTTGTTTCCTCTATCTGTATGATCCCAGTCAGGTTGGAATTCTAGAAAATGAAGATTTGAATATGAATTTTGAAGCGGTGCAATTGCACGTATCATCACGGCCGTAGCCAATATAGATCAGCCAGTTGATATGGATCGTGGCCATGTTGATTAGTCCGATTTGACATCACCACCACCAACAACAATTCTCTTTCCACTTTTCAGTTGGGCTACAAAAAGGAGCGTTGATTGAATTACCAAAGTCATTTTTTGATCCCCGTCGTGCACTGGATTTATCGCCCGAATTAATGTGAGTGTGAACCTGTGAGAAGCAGTAAAATAAATCCTTCTGCTAGTTGATAGAGGCTTTTCCATCTTTGTTATTCATGTATACGAGTCATATAATTGTATGATTTGAAGATTGCCTCGCTTTACAATTGTCATGTACTTGGCTGCCCTGTTGATAAGCCACAGCACTCTGAACGGCACTAAATTGTCTTAATTTATTGGAAACGCAATATAGTTTTTATGAGAAAACGGTTCTTTCACTATCGGTTGCTATTGGTCGACAAGCTTTTCCCGCTTAGATTGGCTCGCTCGTTAAAACGTTCTGTTACCTTGACTTAAGCAATTCAGTTGTTCAAATTCGACACATGCTGAGACGATTTGTTTTACTCACCACTTCTCACAGTAAATTCTGTGTAGCAGCTAATCGTCTTTTTTGATTGGTTAGCATAGATCGATCACGGCTCCGCTTGATACCGCTTGTGCATTAGCTCTGATTGGCTGAACGTTCTTCAGTCATGAAACCTCTCCGGTACAGTCCCGTTACAACGATAAACGGTCTTGTGTTCGGATTTTTATCCGTTGCTAAAATTCACGTTTGCCGTCCACACAACATGTTTTTTAACATGCCACTTCCGACCACTGTTCTCTGTTATTTCGACGCGCCTTCGGGCAGAGTATGACTCAGTTTGAATAGTAGTCCGAATCGCTTCTGGATGCTGTTTTACACTTCATGGTCCCCCGATAATTTGTAGCATCCGTTTGTTTCGGATGAAAGGAGGCTATTGCTGCTTTTGAAAATGAATTCCCCAGAGAGGAAATCTGAGTGGATTTCATGGTGACTCCAGTTTACTCAGCATTTCATTTTCAGCATTGTTGCTATAATTATTAGGTGAATTGAGCAATATATCTAACTCCATTTTGTCTGTATAGTGTCCAACCGAGTGTCAAACTCTGTTATGGACCGGTCTCCGGAGCTCTGCTGTATTTACTTACTCATCACCTCTTCCTCTTTTTGGCGGTGCCCGTTAAATGATGCTCCTCTGATTTTGGGTCGCGATGACGTCCATGGTACTCGGTGAGACCAACAACAAGCGATTAGGAGAAATAGTGGGTTGCTATTTAAGTATGTTGCTGATGTGTTCCTGAAAGCAACGTCGCGTTTGAGCGTGCGTTTGTCGTGTGGAACAACATGAATGGTACCGCCGGGTGAGACGTGCTGTTGCAACGCGTTCCCAATAGTTGGTACAACATTGTGTGTGATGCATGTTAGTTTCTCAACAAGCATTGTTGTTCATGCGTGTGTGTGTGCATGTCGAAGTACGTTAGGCTCAAATTGCATCGACCAAGACCATGGTCGTTTGACCACTAATTCGCTCCTCTTTTCAGAAACTTGAGTGTTTTGCGGTCTTCTACCCATTCTTTTCTTGAGCTTTGTTAGTGTATGAAATGATGAATCGTTTGCCTGATCTTTTCGTAGTTTAACTTTGAATTTTGTTTTTCAACTTCATCTTCTCTAGAATGCACTTACATGCACACGCATACTGAAATGTCTCTTGTATTATATTTCACAGATCTTTCTTGTCAGTTTATATCTCGTTATTGCAGTCTGTCTGTTTATTTTCCAAGTGATGAGGGTTTTCTTTTCATGCTAGCCATTCAATTGGCCAACCAGCGTTCGCCAGCTGGACACAAAGGTCTCACTCACACACCTACTGGTCTTATTCCTTCGGGTTTACACCGGATACGTGGTGTGTGAGTGGAACCGCACGTGGTGCAGCGCAAGCCACTTGGGGTGTTGGTTTAAAGCACAGGCATCCTTTGACTTCGGTCACTGTGACGGGCTAATCCGTTTCGGATGCCGTTAACCGTTTGTTGCTGGTAATACGGTAGCGCAGGAGGTGTATATTTTAGAGGAACTCTAGTTGAAAAACTAAAACAAAAACCTGCGATGATCTGCCTTTGTTTGACATTTGGTTTTGAAATAAACTTGACGTCCAACTGGGACCTCATCCGTCTGCAGTACATAAGTTGTATGAATTGTGATCACTAATCTATTCATCAAAACTGAGAAAAAACACATATTGTGGGATGTCAACATTCTTCGATCGTCTACTTACAACAGTCAGTTTAATCAGTTAAGTATGATGTGAATAGCCTGTAATCGAACAGATATAATGTTGGGGATCAGATGTTCACTATCAAGCAAGGGGTACCGTCTGAGTCAGTGATATTTGGGCGAACATAGCTTGTTTCCGATGTTTGAGCAGTAGGGGTTCACTGATAGCAAAAGGTTTTCGGTTTGAGTCACGTGATGTTACAGTGAATGAACTGATCGACTTCACTATGTGGCCGGCCATTTGGATATGGTTGACAATCGAGGATGGTAGGTTACGTTATTTGTCTTCAAGGGGTGCTGATGCTTTGCTCTACAGAATTGGTCAACAAATATCAGGACGTATTTTCCTCTCTACTTTGTCCAAACCGTTGCTCAGTCGTTCGCATCGTAGTAAAATTATCACGTCTTCATTTAGCTGATTTGTCTTATTTTTTTCCGCAACGACAATTCTATTGCAGGGAAGAAGGTGTTCATCCGTACACCCCTGTTCTTCCGCTGTCCGATTTGGCCGTGATTTCTTACAATCAATCTATCATGGGCATCCGAGCTATTCGTACAGCTATGACAGGACTAGAGTCTACCAGCTTGGTGTTTGCTTATGGTTTGGGTGAGTCTCCTGTACGATCCGATTATCTTGTGAAATATCATTGTCTCCGTTATATTTTTTAGTTAGCTGTTTACGTACAGGTTGGAGCTAGATCGTTTACCCTCTGTGTGCTACTGTATACATTTAACTGAGTAGCCAGTTTGTCGATTGGTAATCGCCAGTGCGGTTAATTTTTGTGAATCGACTGGTTGGTCGTTAGTGACCACATGAAGCCTTTATTCTCGTATGCTCATTTTGTCCAATTGTTGCTTGCCTGACTATTCCAGCTTCGTTAGGTTTTCATGTGAATAACCGTGCAGCGAACTTTGTACACTCCAGCAAATCGAACAGACTAGCTCAATACTAAGCCTGGTCAATGACCCCGTCACTGGTCTTCATGAATCGAATACCTCCGTTTGTTTTCCCATCGTTGTTTATTCAGATTGACTTTGACATTGAAAAGGCTACTGCGCAGTACGACAGTAGGGATTTGAAACACTCAGAGGCCACATTGTTCATCGTTTCGGAAACATTTCTGGTTTTGGCGTTGTCGCTGTTCCAGTAAGTTGCCCCTCTGGAGCGACTACGACCATAATATTTTCCGTGAGATTTGCTACTGCTTCCAGTGTTCTCACGTCACCTTCAATTTTGTGGGCCACTATCCCAGTTAGGGTCATCATAAGTCGCACCGTGGCAAGGGTAGTGGTTACCCTCCAACTGGAGGTGCTGTCCACTTAGATTGGACCTCTCACCAAAATCCTGTGGTCAATTTGCTTTTCGTTCGGTTTTGTCTCCGCATTGTCCTATATGCTCCGAGTTGTGGCCTACCATAACTGACATGCTGTCATCATCCTAATCTGGGCATCAAGATGACTGAAGAGCTTGATAGCTTGTGTGAACACTCAGATTAACGAACGTTCACTCGGCGCCGTGTTTGTGTCAGTTCCACATATGCATCCATGACGGATTTCAAGGTATGTCTGTTTCTGAGTTCCCATACGGTATCGTCTCTGTAGGCCTCTCTTCGCGGGAAGCCCAAACAGTTTGTTTAAACAGTTCGTTGTCAGATGAATCTCCTTCGTTTACTTTCTCTGTATCGGTCACACTAATTAGTCTGTGAATGATAGGGACACTTCCCAGTCCTCTGATGACTCCTCAATGTCAACCACATCTTTTTTTCGATGTTTATAAACTCTTCTGTTATCATGACATTGTCTAACTTCAAACGTATCTTAACACAGCCAGCCGATGTCTTCTTATTCTTTAACTATTTCGATGTAACTGAAACCTCCATAACGTACTAGACATTTTGCTGCCGTAGGCAGTTCTATTACACTCATCAAAATGCCCAGTAGCATGAGTCTTGCACTCTTCTGCTATTGGCAAGGAATTTCGACGTGATATCCCTATCAGTTGCCACAAGAACATATACGGAAAGGTATATGCGGTATGTAAATTTAAAGGCGATATTACATATTTCATCGTGTAGCAGTATTCGGTGAAAAGGAAAGATAACTTGGTGTTAATTTTCTCTCTGTCCTTCAGATAACAGCTTGGCACTTTCTGACATCTTCTCTAAACAGTTTTCGGGTCATCTAGCTCCTCTTGCTCTATCACTAGAAGGACGACGACATCCTTGAAACAGCGACTTGACTGTGTCTTACAGATAGCGAGAGGCTTTTGAAACTCTTGCAATTTGACAATGTTGTTCGCTCTTATCTCGACATTCTATTCCTTCAGTGCTGTTCACGTTCTTTCGGGAAGGTCATGATAGCTAGAATAAGTTTCATCAAACTTGAGCATACACCTGATGGTATACGCACGTACCGATCAGTACGTGACATTCTTTTGGTTGAAGTTACGGTGGTTATTTTTGCATCGTCGTCAGTCAATTATTATGTACATCCATGAGTCTCGGCGACCACCCGCTTGATGCCTTCACTTCCTCCCAGCCGCAGCTCATGTTAACCTCCCCACTTACTAGACGTTAGTAAGGATACACACATTGGTTTCACTGTCATTGAGCATACATGACACAATATAACCAGTCAGCTGTCTGCTTTGTCCGAATAAACACACCTGTCTGATCCTCTTATTGTGACTGTGATAGTCCCGTTCAGTTCCGGTCAGTCAATAAACCGACGAACCACGTCGTGATCTTTAATCGCTCACGGTTTGTTGTGTGTACACCTGTGTATGGACATCTACCCGGGTTTGGAAGAAACTAGTCTACCAAACGATTCATTCGCCCGTGTGCATACAGTGTTCGTCACATCGAAACAAGCGTTCGTATTTCTTTAATTTCGGCTGTCGGTGCGTCCATTTTGTGTTAACCGATGTGCTTACGTACCACCTTGGACAGAAACCGGACAAAAGTTTTCGCGGGACTCAAAGTGTAGAAATCTGATAAGCATAGTTTTTGTGGCATTTCACAGATTTACATTGGCTGAATGAAACAGTTTGCTATTGCTCTCAAGACAAACGTTCTTTACCTGATTATTGATGAATATACTGGGAATTCATCTCAGACATTTCTCGCTTCTTCGTTCATTCGACTTTGAACACCTCTGTTTGTAGTTCCGTATTTGGGATGAATATTCTCTCAATAATTCCTTTGAGTTCTGACAGTTCATTGCTTGATCAGAAAAGACCAGTTCACTCCTTCCAGTTTTCCAGAATGCTAATGTGTGGACCAAATCATCATCACTATGTGTAATGGAGATGCTCATACGATCATTGACTTGCTCACAATAGACTCTCTTCACATTCTTCCATTCAACTTATTGGACTGGAATCACTTTTCTTGAATCCGCTTTTCACGTTCAAGTTGCTCGTTAAGTGTCTTGTTTTTGTTAGCCGACATACCATGCACGATTGGACTGGTATTGTGTTCATAGGTAAACGAAGGTGGAATGGAAGATGACCGCTGGATAATTGATAATAACCTATTGAACATCATGTGGACGATACTCGCTGCGATACCAATAAAACATTTACTAATCCATAAAAGTGTTACTTCATTTTATATGTTATGTGCATATCTTGCAAATTGAGTGTTGTGAACCATCTGTCCTTTTCATGTCCGTAAGTATACCGTCAATTTATATCGACAACCTCGTGGGTTCTGTAACACTGACAGATCGATACTGAATTGACCGCTGTATTGGAATCTTATTTCCCATATCTTTTGTCACTGATCATTCATCGCTGCAGTCCGTTTAGGATGAGTGCACTACGGTTACGTAAGATCCACTATAGTTGTGCAATCTTGCTATTCCCACGTTTTTCTCCGCCGATCACGCTCACGTTCGCCTTGGTGCCTCTGTGTTCTGTGCTGATTAGAGCCAATGGATTATTGATCGTGAACTTCTGTTTGGGCTTATTTAGTGTCTCTGTTCGGTGATCACTGCTCTTTTGTTTAGAGCTGACTGACTTTCGGATTTCTTCGTTTATATACCGTTCCTCCGGTCACCTGTATCGTTTTGCTTATTTTGACTCAGAAGCACATTTTTGAACATAATTCAGCCTGGCATTGATTGGAATATTTTCTATCAGTTCACTACTGTTCTTTATGTTGGGTTCTCTTTAGAGGACTGAATACTGTCGTGATCAAGTTAACTGGCATTGGATAACGTTATTACTGAAACGTACATTTAGGTGTCATAGGGACAATGTGACTTGTTCTGTGCGAATTCTTGTTTGGCTTTTTACAGACCTGTTCTTCACACGAATTGCACCCTCTCTGACCTATGACTTATTGAAAGAGGACTTTGACTATACGGCCATAGCAATCGTCACTCTTGGAATGGTGGTGGCCTCCGTCGTGACGCAGCGCTGGGCTGCCAGACGCGCTGTATTCCGGGCTTGGTCGTAGGTTGCAACCGTCCGCACTGTCTCTCATGTTCTTACTCCAACTTCGAGCTGTGACCACTTTTATATGACTGGATATTGACTCTGCCTGTTTGATCGATTGTTGATGTACAGATGCTTGATAGTTGGTATGTGTTGTTCTTTTAAAATTTCCATTTGTTACCTCTTTTCTCAATGTGCTATAGAAACTGTTTTCTGTGCTTCGGAATTTGTGACTTTTATCTTTGCAGATGGGCTCATTCACAACAGCCGACGACATTGAGTCAACTCTATCTGTACGTTGTGTGGTGTATGTTGCGTTCCTATTAAGGTACCACCATAGCCCTACAGACCATAACAACAGTAGAGAGAACACGTGAATCAGTAGAATTACAAACTATATTATCATATTTACAAGCGGTAGCGCTATTCTTATGTGCGTGGGCGAATGAGCCGTTGGTTGTTGAAGGCACGACTAGTCAGAACGCAGCTTGAGTCCTAACACGAGTGTGGGGCACACAGGCAGCCTTGACGCGTATACAATTGTATAGTTTCAATATTTCTGTAATATTCGGAATTAGGATAGTCTAGAAATCGTACTTGAATTCAAAACTCGCACGTAAGTGATACGGAGAAAATCTCTGACTGATTGTAGTAAACATTTGTTGTTCATGAGAAAAGAACATGGATTTATAGATGCATTGCAGAACTCAGTATGTCATTGACTGATATTACTTGCTTATGCAACGTCATAAGCTGTAATCTGGTTTTTCTTTTGCATAGCGAAGAACTTGGCAGGTGACGAATGGTATAATACTGAAACTGTCTGTTCTATCTTGATATTTCTTGGAACGGATTGGTCTGCTGCTAGATTGTTTATTGTGTCAGATTTTGGATAACTGGTGATTCGAATAGGTTTTCGTCACAGTTCCATAGTTCGTACGCTGAGACAAGTGGTGTTTTTCCATACTGGCTTCACAATAAATTCCAGCTCTATCTGAGATTTGACTGTGCACTACTACTAAAATGGGTATGGGATTATAATGTATTCTATTTTTTGCCTGTAATCCTAGAGGACACCTCTGCCCCGAGGCCAGTAAACGGCTCTACTGTTGGCCATTGGTAGAAGGGAACTTGCATGGATAGAACTGAGCTCATATGGAAGCCAGACCGTTGACTGTGGATAAGGCGTAATCTGGCCCTACCTCTGCTTGCTTTGTCACACCCACACTTCGTCTACAGTCATTGTGTTAAGTCTCCCCGCATGGGTAAGCAGAACACCAGTTGGTAAGCCACCAGGTACAGTGTATTGATTAGTTCGATGGTACAAACATATAACAGATGAATAACCAAAGGCAAACGATCAATAACTAACTGGCGAGTCGGTAAGCATTTGTGCACGTTATTGGTTAGTTTGTTGCATGCGTTATCTGGCATAAGTTAGGATGCGTGGGCGTGTAAGCACGAGACTGCCTGTCCGATTTGGATCCAACACACTGTACGGTCCTACTCAATTTCACTGCATATATTTTGTTGACTTGAAAATTATGGATCGTGTCTAAATTTTTAACCGACTTACCCCATGAAGAGAAGATACAGACCTATGCTAACGCGTATTGAGGTCATGACATATTGTGGTGGATTATCAAACCGGAGGTGCGAGTATCCCAACCCTTTGCGGAATACCTCAACGCGGGGTAGGTACGTCCAAAAGCCTCGAGCGGGCCGATCGGGGACAACATGGGCGACCGGATGAGTCATCGCTCAAATGGATCGGACCAGCGGGCGAGACATGGCAGGCAAAATTAGATGGACGACCAGATTGGGCGCGCGATTATTTCAACACTTGGAAGAATATCTCGACATGGTCGTAGAATATGGTCAAAGCCCACAGTAGATGGATTACGAACAACATGTGCGACCGGACGTGACATAGCCCAGCGAGATTGAACCAACGGACGAGGAGTGGCAGGCGGAAAACCCCCCGACAAAAGACATCGGTCACATAGGCACATAAACCGGTCAGAAGTGCACACGACGTGTGAACCGAAACGGGGGTGTTGTGGACCCAAATTTTGACTCAAGCGCGAGCGTAGCATGGCAGCCAGCTAGTTGGACAATAGAGAATGTGCTTTATTGAACGCCTTTCCACTACAGTATCACTTCAGTGTGTAAATTTGTTTACGCTTGGCAAAATGATTTTGAGACGGAAACACACAAAATTAGAACAGAAAATCACGGTTATGATTTGCATCCACTTGGCTCACTTTAGCGTCTATCGTTTATTCGGAAAAGTGCGCAAATTTCGTGAACACAACCAAATCCTTGATAATTCTCGCGCGCACCTACTGAAGTCTTTTGAGCACGGCGAAGCCTGGTGAACAGTGGCTAGAATGGTCATTTTCAAAAGTGCCAACAACTGGTTTCACTTCGATACGATAAACTGCACGCAAAAGCAACGAGGTGAGCAGAAGCCGCATATCTTACCAGAAGGAGAAAATGACTAGTTACTGGAATGGGTCATGTACAATTCAGCTGACTTCAGTGACTCACCCTTTGCTTGGAAACTCAGTTTGAAAGAAAATTATCACTCAATAATGTAAAGGCATATTTCGATTGTCACATAATATCTACCAAATAAGCTTATTCATATAGTTTCTGATGTGAATACCGTAATGTACCAAGGGAATAAAGAACGTTTCATTCTCCTACACATGCAGTGCTTAGGGCAACACTACCAGTTGTTGGAGTGATGAGACGGATGCAACCTGTTCTGCTCTCGCACCACGAGACATTCGTCAAAAGTTGCAAAGGCATACATAAACATCACCAACCGTCTTGTGCTTAGTCTTCGTTTACTCGGTGCTATAACGGAAGACAGGATGGTGTTATGATCCAAGAACTCAGATGGTACAAATCAACACCAGAGCTGTGTTTCAACACCATCTCGAACAAAAACACTCGTTTACACGTAATAACAATAATACGTTCGGAAAAGGTTCGCACGTCAGTCAGCATCGTAATCAGTAGCAGATGGTGGTCTTAGGATGTCTGAAAGTGTATATTACTAATAATAATATTGTAGTAGTCTGCAACACCCCATCTTGTATGCGACTTAAGAACGGACGTCTCTAGCGCCCACAGACCGAGTTGAACAGCTGATCAGACAAATTAAGGGCCACGACTGTGATGCCTGTCCGATGAACAAGACCGCATGTTTGGAGTACGCGGCCTAATCAATCGTGAACGGAACCGCAACTAAGTAAAACAGAAGTATGGCGATTACGTGATTTTGGATGAAAGCAAATCTGAACAAATATAGTTGTGAAGATTGTAAACCTTACAGGAAGTCCGATTTTCTCTTCTCCGAATTGCTTAATGTAAAGCCCAGTTGCGTGCTGCATTGTTTCTTGGGGAGGAGGTTTCAAGGTTGATAAAATCGGTTGAGGAAAAGTCCTATTATGTAATTGATTCTCGTTTGGAAAGCCTGATCGAATTGATATAATGGTGACAGCTAAATAGTAGTAGTGGATTTTTGTTTTATATGAACTGAACTGTTTTATATACACTGAACATTGCTCATGACGATCATAGTTCCGTGGACTTTTCGTTTAGAAAAGAACCACCAGACTCTCATTGTTCTTGAACTACCCAGCATACAAAAACCACTGATGTTCCTCTACGCCGATTACACAAAACTCTGGCGAGTTCTAGGGTGCCCGGAATGTGTGATAGTTATACCGATCGATTTGTACTGTCCAAACCAGTGTCAACAAGTGTAGTCAAGACAGTCACCATTGAAGTAGTACTGACTATTGCCTTCGACACACGAGTAGTCGAATGGTACTTAGAACCCTTAGTAACAGACAGCTTGAGTCTGTCTACTTATCGTACAACCGAGTCTAAACAAGCACAAACTACAATGAACCTGTCAGGAAAAATTAGTGATATTTCATCTTAGGGTGTTTCTCACTATGTTCTTATCCATAACTCTATCACCTATGGAAACGAATATACAGTTCTCTCATCTCTATCTTTAAGTAGATTTGGCACTTAGTGAGATTGTTCAGAGACGGACCACTACTCAGAAAGATCAGCAGAATAAAATCAATTCCTAATTAATTATAGACATCTCAGAGGAGGCCCAAGTCTTACTAACAAAATACTGCATAACCCAAGGCATCCATTAAACGGATACATGTCCAAGGAACCGCTCGATGAAATCAGGTTATGGAATAGGCAGACAGAACTGGATCCTACTGCCCAACTTTGTGATCACAACTCAATCCGTTCAGGACTCGATAGGCATGAGATCCAACCAGCATCACAGGTTATCTAACCACCATTCTAAACCAGTCACAGTGGTCATTAATTACGCATATCTGATCGAATGTTGTTTCAGTATGTTTCACTGGTTGTACACATTGAAGTTTTATTGAAGTTTCCTTTTATAACCTAGTTTCCACTCTACAATTTTTCCCGACTTACACGGAAACAGCAACGCATATGCACGACTAATGAGCCTATAAGTATAACCGACCGTATTATTGTCACAGTATCGCTATAACCCAACCGACGCTTCTAAACTGAGGTGCATCTAGCATCAATGAGACATCCGTCTACGGTTGAACAACAATGTACAAGCTGTGGGTGAACACATGGTATGGCTCTGTGGTTGCGAAACTTGACCACTCTATTCCGTAGAATATCTATCTGTGCGGCTTTACCGATTTGATGTAATAGCACCGTGTCTGTTGACTACAGTGTTGAAAACAGATGGCCTCTCTTTACAAGACGTAGTTACATTTCATCAGCTGGAATGGCTTAGACTCTTCTTAATGCATATTTATCCACCCCCAACCATGTAAAGCGTTGTTTGAGTTCTCTGGGGAAAAACGGTGAGCGACCCATTCCTTTGCTTAAGGGTTTACTGAAAATAACACAAAATCCGTCCTGTTCTATTTTTTACCAGCCAAAACCAAAGGATGCTCAGTTGTGCTAACATTGTAGCCTTCATTCCAAAGAATAAAGTGACTACTCTAAAAACGACCAAAAGTGCAACACTCTCGTGCAATGCAAAAAGGATAAAGTTTTTTCTTTGTACTTTCTCTACCACTGTGTGTCCAGTTGAAACTTATGTTATTTTCCCAAATTAATTATTTTTATCAACTGCGATATTTTCATGATAGTGAACTGACAAACATCTTCTGTTCAGACTTTTGGACAGTAATAATAATAAGAATTGATGTTCTGGTAAGTGTCGAAATAAACCTTTAAAATTTCGGTCTCGTGTTAACTTTTGTTTCTAATCATGTGAATAAAAGTTCAGTGAATTTCCAGGTTAACCTGAATCGGTAGTGCGGATTCCAGTGACTGGATAATCATGCTCTCTCCGTAGTACTTTGGGGTTCCTGAGGGGTGAACTTTAGGAATACACACATTTCGCCACTATACTCAGGTGCTTATAATCACAAAATATGCGCGAATTATGAATATTCGTGAAAGACAACAACCTTCTAAAAAAAAACGAACTGCAATCTTTTGGTGTAAGACAAAGTGTTCGTGGGTGTTGGATAGTGATGTGTTGTCAGTACATAACTCGTAGAGGAATGACGCGTACCAAACAATGTACATCAACAACCAAGGCGATCTGATGCTAGTGCACTGTTCATTCTGTGCACATGGTTACGAGGACGTGATTCTCAATTTCTTAACTGTTTTACTGTGGATAGGAAATAGTAACATATTGTTTTTTAGCGTCCTTCATTGTCGTGCATTGGTGCCTGACCGGCCATGAGCACCATTGTTTCATATCAAACACGAGGAAGTAACCGCGACGTAGGATCGTCGTTTGCTCAGAGTCAATCATCTTGTTAAAGTCATGTAAGGCATGTAGTTGTGATGATTTGCTTTGAGTAAGCATTAAGACGATTGGCTTCAAAAAGCACATATACTTACTGTTATAGTGGGCATGCTTTTCTGGTTATTGCGACTTCGCTAATTATTTGGTAGAAGTTGGTATACCGTCATCAAATCCTCAGTCATTACAAATGATTAGGAACATATGATTGCTGTTTGAGTACACTGAACACCTCAACGTCCATTTATGCATATTATGAATGTTTGCTGTGTCACTATGCTGTGGAATAGGTCTGGACATAGTTGCGTGAACCAATCGAATGTTGACTACATGTACACGTGAAAGTCGTAGAGAAAATTAATTTTTGATTGTGATTGGCCTGACAACGTCGACAGACTAAATCTACGTGTCTGGCTATCGATCGTCCACTTCACACTAACTCGACTATCTCATTGGTCAGCAAATTTTTGCATGCGGTCACGTGGTTGTGTTACCGGACCACCACTTCGCGCAATTAACTGCCATGTGTCTTCCACATAGCTGTTGTGCTACGGTTGTGCGCGTGCGATGCTGAGTCCATGCTATGGTCCCGAAAATCAGGAAGCTGACGTTCGAAGGATAATTTCTTATTTACGCAATGACGACATCTCGGCGATCATGAAGTCAGTGTTGGAACGTGACCATCAACCCACTGAAAACCAGCTAAAATGGATCCATGAAAATACGGTTTTTGACGTTAGTGCAGGTGGTCGAACATTGCTGTACGTAAGTCCACATTTTGTTTCGGTTAGGCATTCCCCCGTGTCCTTTTCGTTTTCCAAAAGTTATAGCAGTAAGGTTAGACCATTGATTTACATCGACCGCTCGCCTCACAATGATCATCCTTTCGTTCTTTTCTCCTTTTTTCCACACTTGTCTGCTTCCTCCAATGAGTTAACGCCGCAATCCTGCAATTGTTCTTTCTCGCTGAAACGCATGGGAGTCGTGTGTATGTATATGGATGTGTGTTTTCATATTGTGGCCACTCTCCATTCAAGCTATCAGTCGGGGGACGAACGCTATCGATCAACTGCTATTGTCCGTGATAACAAAACGCCTTTTTGATCGGATGTGTTTGTCTCGTCCTTCATGCCTTTCATTCGAACTGTGTGATGTTTATCTTTCTTTGACCTGCGATCGGATGGTTCATTTGTGGTGCCGACTTAATTCCGTCATGAGTGTTGTCTGTGCATTGCTCTAGACAACGGTTTTTTCAAGTTTGTTTGTATTCATGTTTTTCAACCATTCCTGCTATGCCGTGGAACTAATCCAATCCTGCTATCGATTTTGATATCGTTTTTGATTACGCGTAGCTCGACGCTCCTACCAGGAGATATTATCACATTTTTAGTGCTTACGTACAGTAAACGGATATTTTTAGGATATGCACAAAAGGAACCAGACGTGAAATAAGGTGTACAAACGAGTAAGAGAGTGAAAATTACGACGAAGATTACAACTGTTTTCGTGGACCTCTAAATTACATTGATACGCAATGTTACGGACGCTTAGGATAAAGACGTCGAGCGCGCTAGCAAGCCCGAGTATTGTATGGTACGACTGACATGCATACTCAAACATACAAACGTGATCACGCACAGCGAGCGAACAACAGGCAAACCTCTCTATTACTCTGTGCACAACGTGAACCAGTATTTTTTTGATATTCCACACACTATACTGCGGACAAACCAGGATTATCTCCAGATCAATACACCGTCTATAAACACAGAAAACTATTCAACATGTTCTCCTAATGTACAGTTTACGACGTTTACTATTTGGTACAGCTTACCCCCTTTGATAGCAACCTCCACTGATGTCAGTTGTTTTGAGGTCACTGAATCGGTTGGATGCAGTCCATCGCAGTTTATACTATTGCACTGTATACCATCACAATGACTATCTTAGAACTAGCTATTATTCTTCGGTGGTCACGATTGATTTCACCATTGTTTAGACTCAGCAGTTGGACAAAGAAAGCCCCCTTCAATATGTGGCTGCGTGTTTAGCACTGTAAGATTTGAGAGCAAATGTTTCGTATCGAGGGTTGAATGCCTACGCTCACTGTGTCGCGGACACGGATTGTTGGGTCTACATTAAAGGTATTAATCATCCAACTGCCACTCCGAACATTTCGCCGATACCACAGCCCATCAGCGTAAGTTGCGGTGTGAGCAAATGCTGACTTTTGAAATGAAGAAGTGAAAACCGTTACTAATGGATTTGCCGTCATAGATCGAGCTGTTCTCTTGGACTGGGGCTACCGAGACTAACAGAGTGGATGGGTGAAACGTAAGGGGAACCTCGTTTTAGACTGCCACAGTCGGCAGTTGGCTGAGCGAACTGTGAAGTAACTATGCTAAAAAATACCCGATTGAAGCCCTACCCTTGGTTGCGGCTTGGTTGTTTAGTTTTAAGATGTAGGGACCTGGATGTTGGTTGTCTGAGTTTGACCAGGGCTTTTTGTGATGCCACTCCACCAACTTTCCCCGTTTGCCTCGATTAGTGTTGCTCGTCCTGTTGTTTTATGATAATTAACCATCACTGAGAACTAACAGTATGTTTCGGTCGGTAATGACAATGTTGATACTGATGCTGATGACGATGTTCATGTTGATGGTGAAGTGTGGACTTGAGGACGTCTTCCTCAAGCGATTACCTGACGTTTTTTGCTCTTCTCATGCTGTTATCGAAGTTTATTGAGAACTGACACGTTTCTGTTAAGGTCATTGATCCTAACACCTACTAGCTAAGGTTGGCTTCCATTATTCCGATGTTGATCGGGTTTGCAAGTCAGCTGATCCTCAGCATTTTCAGTCAGGCTTGGACCTACAGAGAATTGTGATTACAATAAGGTGTTTGTCCGTTTTTCTTCGACTGCTAATCCTTTATTCTAGCACTCGCGTGTGACCTTACATCACTTGTGCTTTAGACATATTTTAGTATGCAGTGGTGGACAAAAAGGAAATGGCTGGGTCGTAGTACTCGGCTCGCTCGAATAAAAAAAGCCTATTTTGTGCAAAGGTACATTGCTCTCGTTTTCGACTTGTCACAGTTTTAAGGACATTCGGTGAAATCGTGTAATTAAATGAGGACTCACAATCAGGACTGAGACACAGTTTTCTTACACAAATAAACCGATGTATCCCCTAGACTTCTCAGTTTCCATGGTTCATCCTATTTCCTCTTGATAAACAACAAAGTTATTCGGTGCAGTTGAGTTTTCCATCCTCGATCCGAAAGTCACTTTCAGTTTTCTTCAGTTCAACAATGTTAATCCTGTTTACTTATGGCGCATTGAACACTAGTTCGACACTCAATTTTAATTAGCTTGCATATTCGTCCACGTACTGTCTTTATGCCACAACTACGTTAAGATCGTCCTACATCTAAGTATACACTTAGCTTCAAATATGCTAATGTTGTTTCGCTTTATAAGAGTCTAAGTATTTGAAAACGCAGCCCACTTTCATGTGTTAATATTGAACAAGTGTGTTGGTCGTCATCTAGGAATTGAGAGCTGATTCGTTTTATCCGCCACAAATTAAATGGAAGTTCCCCATTTCAATTTCCCACTCGGTATAATGTGCATGTAAACCATACCTGCTTTATCTGAGTTCTGACGTTTACATAAGCCTATCGTACGAGACAAACCAGTTCGTACAAGGCTCCATTTCACGTTATCTCTTCAGGTTCATATAAGGAGCAGCTGGTTCTAAGTGTATGCTTAGAATATTCATGTTTAAATCAGTAAGTTCGTAAGGTGAATATCTACTGGATTCAGCACTTATCCAAAACCCGACACAATTGACGTTCCAGCAAGGGACCACTCCAAACGTTGCGTTAAGATACCACATCGGGATTGGACGAACTACTCCAATGTTACAGCTTGCGACTTACATGTGTCACTATAATCAGCCACTGACAATCTCTGTTTTCTTTACTACTGATAAATGTTTATAAATGCGGGTTCTTGTCTCATGAATAACAGGTGCTTACTACAACCTGTCCGAGGTCTTCTTATCGTTTGTATAAGTTTCAATTCGAGTATGGTTTCGAGGGCTATTCGAATTCCCTAATTCCGGGCATTACAATATGCCAGATGTTTCCCTCCTATTTTTGAGGTTATGGTAGAGTAGAATCAGATTTCTGTACCACCAAGTCTGATTTATTTTGTGCTTTCTGTTTCTACACAACCCATGGATTCACCAAAACCTTCTGCAAATATGGTGCCCATATTCAAGACGTAACTTTCTACAGCGCGCACTTATTTCGAAAGTGTCCCGTCCGCTCTTCACTTGACGCATAGTTCGTCCCATAGAAGATAGGTGAAACCATTTTTTCCTCGGTAGGAAATTTCACCTACCGAGTTTTATCATCACTTCCTCTCACCTATTAATAACAAGTATTGTGCTGTTTATGCGTGTTTCAATACATTGCATTTCAAGCGTCGAGCGGCTTTTTAGCTACTTGATTGACATTCGATTTATGGCCAGCGTTGCGCCCCAACCAACAGTTCGACACCTGTTCCAACCTGATCTTACTTACTACAATCCGTTTGCACTTAAACATCATTCACAACCTGCAGCTCACTGCACATTCGTTTGTTATACCTCTGCCTGTCTGTCTACAACGATATCTCATTGGCGCGGCCGAGAACAAAAACGCGCGGCACGCAAGGGAACCATCGCTGCCATAGGTCATAGTGACATGACTATATGGCGTTGCGATGTGTGCGGCCGCGTTTGGGATTAGCAGGTCACCAGCGTACTCAGTGCACCGTTAGGCTCAGGTACGTCATATTAGTATATCCATTCTACTTATTGAATCGACCAAGACTATGGTCGTTTGGTAACTAATCCACTCTTCTTTCCAAAATGTTGAGTGTCTGTAGTCTTCTACCCAATCTCTCCTTGAGCTTTGTTGGTGTGTTTAATGATGAAGCGTTTGCCTCATCTTCTCATAGTTCAACTTTAAATTTTGTTTATCAGCTTTATCCTCCCTAGAATGCACTAGCATGGACTCACGTACTGAAATGCTTCTTGTATTACATTTTACATGTCTTTCTTCCTAATATAGAGTTTGCCATTGCAGTCTCTCTCTGTTTATTTTCCCAGTGATAAGGATTTCCTTTTCAAGCAGGCCATTCAGTTGGCCAACCAGCATTGGCCGGCTGAACACAAAGGCCTCACTCACACACCTACCGGCCTTGTTCCTTCGGGTTTACACCGGATACGTGGTGTGTGAGTGAAACCCCAGGTGGTGCGGCGCAAGCCACTTGGGGTGATGGTTCAGAGCGCAGACGTCCTTTGACTTCGATCACTGTGACAGGCTAATCCGTTTCGGATACCGCTAATCATCTACTTGGAGAAGCCTAGACATACTAGAGATAAAAACCCCATTTCTCAACGTCACGTGACCCAGTATGCAAGCAGACGCTGTCACTCAACATTTCTTATCTGACGTTAGCACACTGACGTCATACTTGATGTAAGCTTTATGAACACTGCGAAGCTGTATTTTTAGTTGTCATGTCATCTCAAACTATCGCCACGCCCATGCTGGCCGCCGGTCACCGAATTGATCTGGAATCAGTATTCAGGATTATTGTGCGCCACGTGAATCCACGTTTCCTGCGTTTCGCTGAGGCGGTCGCAATTAGTCGTCTCAAGTCAGCACTGTGTGTACAAAAACCATTATATATAAGCCTTAGTTTCCCATGGACCTAACAGTTTTGTGTTGTTGTCCTCGACCACATTTGCTACTTTGTTTCTTCACCTAACTCCCTCACCTCACTACTGTCGTATATATGTTCTTGGTTATTGTTGTTTGTTACTGAAGAGGCAATATGAAATGCTAGCATCTACCACTATCCGTCTTCTTGCTGCCATGTTCAACTGTAGCTGTGGTTATTTTGATCCGGCAGAAAGTAGTTTTTAATAAAACTCAGAAAACGTTCCCTCTCGACACCACGTACAAAACCTGTATGGTGTAACTTCTCCAATAGGTTATGGAGATTGTCACGGTGTAATTCCTCTTTGTTTTCCTCTTTGCTTATTCACATCCAGTTGGCGATTGTGTATTGCGTGGATAAATGCGTTCAACAGCTGGTAAACCCACCGTTTCTATGGGAACCGGACAAACCGGATGCCAGCGGTTTCAGTCCGATGCATTTGGCTGAAGATCGAGACGACCTTCACGCGCTGAGCTGTATGGCACCATTCTCCAGGGAGTTACGCTATCTGGAAACAAATGAACGAGACAGTCGAATCAAACGCCCTTGTACGTGTCTGGTGTGGCCACAGACACTATGGCGTTTTCCAATATCTAGATATTTTGTAAGTTGAGTTTGCCCACATGTTCCCTTGGATTTGTAAATGAAACTCTAACCTTGCCATCAGAATAACGTTTAATTTATGTTCTGTAGAGATAAGAATAAACAGTTTCATTTAGTTCTTTACATTGGAGTACCAAATACGTTTGTCTGGGACGCTAATTGAGATATTGTTGGTTCCCCATCATAATCGAATCTAAGTTTCCAATTAAACACCGCCCACACTTAATCACAGTCCTCACATTCAGGTAAGACTTTCGGCTATCCCACTTCGATAAGGTACATAAATTTCTTCTCATCTACTACCGTGAATATAAGTTTCGCTAAGTAGTTTGTGGCTGACCGGTTGACTGTCAGCTGCACTTAGTCTTCAAAGCTTGCCTAATGGCTTCTGCTAAATAACTACGCTGACTCCAGATGACAAAGCCGTTTGATGCCAAATATATCAATCTCACGATGGGCGTTTTGTACATTCTGATAACATATATTATGGAAAAGTATGAAAGTTGCTGGAGACAATAAGATAAATGAAGAGCATGCAGTCGAAGGTGATCCTTCGTCACTCATTATTCCTTGTTGTAACATCCCGAGCTATCGAGGTAACTGAAGCGCTGACATGCGCTGTTTAATGACGATTACACAAATATGAACATAAGAATTTACGGTCGATAACTAATTTGCTAATTGTTTGCGTCTTCAATCTCGAACTGAGTGTGATTCGCAGATCAGTACAGATGACAAAAACATTTTCAATGAATATGCGGAAACCCAGTCTGTTCTAACGTTGTTACAGTTTGACAAAGCAATATGGCATAAGTGATATGTGTATTTATTGTCGGAAATCAACAGGAGCACGTGATCAATTCTGTGCTTGTTGCCACTCGTCAGTTATGCATACCCGATGAACATCAATCACACATTCCTCTAAGATGCTGAGACTTGTAACTAATAGTTAATTTGTGAATCAATTGTGTTTTTATCTCACACTCTGTAAATTTCGGAGACCAGTGCCGATATCAGAAGAACTGAAGTATTCGAGGTGCACATACCTGATGAATGGGGACACCCACGAAACCGATGGTGTGCTTTCAGTGAATTTGGATCATTCCTAACACATTACTTATACTATCATACCTTATAAAAATTCCAATGTCATTGAGCAGCTTGAGGCAGACTGGGTTTCTACACAGTTCCAATTAATGCTCTCAACATCAGTGCTGATGTGCGGACTTGTAGTAGCCTAATCAATCAAATGATAAAATGACGAAAATATGGTAACACCAAAGAAGAGTTGTAACGGTAACGAATAGACACAAGAGGTATGCGTACAACTAAAACGGCAGACGTATTAATAAAATGGAACGACTCACTGGCAAGTCAAGATCCGTTAAATTGAATCGGTCATCACACGAGAGAAGGACATCGCCAGAGAGTAGGATCAGAAGACGACCGATAGATAATTCCACAAGCGGCGTAGGATGACGAACGTTGAGCGTCGGCAGATCAGCGGATACGCAGAAGTGAAATATTTCACCGTGCAATTACTTCACCGGCTGAAAATCCACACAAATGCAGAAGACAGAGACTGTGCGCGATAACTCCCGTTTATTCTTGTTGCCGTTCAAATTCAAAGGGTGACGGTGTTGCTTTCAAACAGGTGTACAAATGAAGTTAACAAAACGGTATATACAAAAAACATACAAAAATGAATTACGAAATATAACTATGGACTGTGGACACTATAGACTCCATTGAGTCTAAGATAAACGATAGGACTAACTTTCAAATGACTTAGTTCCTACAAATGTCAACATATGCCTTCCTTTTAGCAGGAGGTGTGATTGCAGTTCGTCTGGTTAGCATTCCTGACGAATGGAAACAACCACGTAATCGGTGATGTGCTTTCAGTGAAATTGGACCAATAAACACGCACTATTTACGTTACCTCACTTTGTAAAATGGTCACAGGCGCTTGATTTGGAAACCATCGAAGAATTGCAGTGTGCATGTCTGTGGTGTAAAACGTAACATGATGAGGTTTATCTACTGACCTTTACATAAGTGTTTAGCAGCAAACTGATTGCAGCCTGTTATGTAAGACGCCCGATGTGGTCAGATTAGTTAATGTACATATTTTCTCAATGTTTAATTTCTAGTTGCACTTAGCAGTCGAAATAGCACTCGAATACAATTATCTCCATGACATACTGCGCCTTCCAACATGACATAGAGAACGAACAATCTGACTAGAACCCTCGCTAATAAAAGCGAATCTAAGTGATCTGGGCACTTCAATCTTATTTAACGGCTGTGAATACTACTTTGAAGAGACTAATCCATTTCATGGAGCTCAGATTTGAGAACATTTTTCGAAATAGTCGTAAATGGATATGGTCGTTCTTAATAGAGCAGCTGTGAATCTAAAAACAGTACGGTAGGTACTCATCGTTAGGTAATCACCCTGGTCATATAGGGTTGTTCAGAAGTCATTAATCAGGAATTGTCCTTTAATGTTTTGGCTATTTTTTTAGATTCCCACCTTTCTGTGGTGCTACTGATAAACTTTAAGTAGTTAACAGCTTACATGTATCGAATCTGTCTGCGGTGACTGAGGTGTTCGCAATTTTGAACTCTATGGAACTAGAAATGTTGGAGGAAATATAGGGCTGATGTTGATGGCAATCGAAATGTTGTGTAGAACACACGTAGTTTTGAATAACCGTTCTCCTCAAACCCACGGTATACGTGTGTATATAAGTGTATACATGTGTGAAAACGATCATCGTCCTCGTGGCCAGGTTGTGCAACTGCATGAGCAACGATTTAGTTTGCCAAAGTTTACATCTCGCTGCTAATGATCGGGCTGATAAAAATGTACTACCATCGTAGCTCATATATACCGGTGGTATCACTTCTTGTTTAGTGCGGTAGTCGGTAGTTAAGAAGGAAATCAATATTGATGGGATATACATTGGCTGTGAGTTATCAGTCTTTGGCTGTTTGGTCGAGTATGGCTGTGTGAGATGGCGTACTCGTCCATCTTTCTGATGAGAAACGTTCATATCCATGCTAATGTGTTCATCCTTGAGAATGTGAACTCAATACATTCCGAGAACAATTTATGTTCAAATTTGCCTTACCAATATCACGACGAACAACATCTCTTGTATCAATTCTCCAGGATCTGACTCGAACCTAGAAATGTGTTTACATTTACTTATGTTGCCTGATGGCCCGTTCCTCATACTCGTTTGAATTGTTTCACTGTGCAGTGATCAATAACAAAAAATGTGACAGGTTTCCTATTCAGCAACTAACTAAAGTTACCACAACTACACCTTGTACGCCTGATCTGAAGGTGTTCGCCTCTTGTTTTCTACAGTTTCTATGTCTACACGAACGAGGTGTTGCGCCTTCCAATGATGAGGAGGATGTTGTATTCGCCAACGACTGTCGCTTCGTCTCGCATATGTGCGGAGCCACGATCGCACTATTGTTGGAACTATTCATGGCTACGCCACGTCTTTTCACTTTTCATATATGGTCTGGGCAAGAGAACCTTTCAGTTGAGCATCGTAACTTTTGGCCTGTTCCTCCTCTGATCGAGAAGGACTTGATAGAACACGTGCTTCAATGTCAAAATTATCCTCACTGTCTTCATATTCAGCTTGAAGAATCAATCACTGAAGGACGCAATGTGGAATGGGCATGGCGAAAACTGAGCGCATTGTGGAGAGTCCATCGATTTTCGTCACTCATCCGTAACAAGGATTCTGTTGTGGAGATGGTATGGGGACCACCTTTGCTGAAGGACATTTGCCGAGAGACAGTTAGGCGTCAACTGGTTCAGACGACACGTAAGTTCAGTGGGTCGAGCACTTTTTAACACTGTTTGAGTTCTACTTAATGATGAGGATCTTAGGCTATGAAAGCACCAGAGATGTCCAACTTAAAGACGGCACCGTGTTTAATCTTCTGGGTTGTGGAAACTTTAGACACATATGTTTGTTGCATATTCTTTACATCTGTACACTACCAGTCAAAGATGTCTGCTTATTAGATTACAGCAAGTAAACGATATCGAAATGGCTCACTCCTATCCTTTCAGGCAACGATTGCATCCGCCACTTTTTGTGTACAAAGGCGTGCTTCATGTTTGACAGTGGCTCAAACTACTCCGAACTTCAACACTTTAACGAAGTATTTTAACAATGCAGGGTGTTTGAAGACCAAACATATGCATCTGTAGGTTTAGGTAGATTGAATCACTGTGTCAGATACTGACGGTAGACCAACATTGAACCAAATGGAACGCTGAAATGTGAAGTTGTGGATGTTCTCCGGATGCATAAATCAAGAGACGAGAGCTCCGAAGCTTTTGTGTGTGTGTACGCTTTATACTATTATGGTAGTAAAATCGTGAACCCTAAAATAAGTAGTTTCAGTTTCCAGGGTAACCTTGTACTCCTCGCGAATTTACGAGCAAACCAGATTAGCCTGTACTGATTTGCCTTAGTAATCCGAAGCAGAAGTTATTAACTTGCCGTGTAGATAACACATCCACCGTCTTTAAACAGACAGTTTATATTGCACGATTTGTCCTAGTAATTCCCCATATTTGTTGAACCTTCAATTTAACAATCACTCTTCTTCACCCGGTTTGTCTTTTGTCTTTTCATGTGCTCAAATTCAGAAGAACGTACCATCTGTCAGCCTTACGAGATCTATAAAAATTCTAAGGCTTCGACAATTCAGCGGGTTCAAAACGTGTTGATCTCAGGATATTTTGTTCCTACGTTTTACATGTTGTGCACCCTAAGCTGATGACTCATTCAAGCCACTGTATCTCCCTTTGACCTTGAAGCACCGAGTTTTGAACTCCGACTCGTGCTATGTGAAGCAATTGCTATGGTGACTGTGGCATTGACAGCACATTGGGTAGGACTACATTACGGAACCAGGACATAGGTTAACCCGATAGAAACATGTCGATAATTTTGTGCTTCCGTTTAATGCAATGCACTCCCTGCACCAAGCACTCAGATTCTGCCCATCCGTCCATCATGCAACTGTACCCCGATCTGGCACAGTTAAGTGCGAATATGCGTGACTTGTCGTTACAAGGTGACGGTCGGAGGATCAGCAAACGCAATGGAATTGCATACTTAGAAGGAAAGGAGTGAGTCACACAAATATCAACAGTTTGTCATATTTCTGTGGACGGACTAGTGTCCTGGTTTTCGCCTATTGAAGGACAGCACTTACATTTTACCTCAGCTTTTGCATTCATATGTAAACTTCTAACGTTATTGTTTATATTGCGACTGACTCTTTCTAGCTGTGTCCAGTCCAATACCGTTGATTTTAGACTGAAGTCTTCTCAGATTATTTTGACTGGAACAGTATATCCCAGAGTCTCACGTAGAACGTGTGCATTGGGCTCTTTGCCTCTTCAACCAGTTAACCGTAGCGCATACACCGAACCCAACGTCTCGATGCGTCCATATTACGATCCATATTACGGCGTTTAGATACACACTTGCCAGCATGCTCCCACTACTTGTTGTCCTGTCTGGACATGCGCAGTGACGGTGAAACTTGAGTGGACTTAGCAGCGTAAGTTGTCGACCTACGCTAGTAAGAGTGGAGGTTACGGTAAAGTTGGGTGGTAGACTTTTCACCTGTTGGACAACGACTTATGAAAACGGTTGTTTCAAGCCAGGCGCGATAACTGCTCGTTAAACTGCAGCGGAGGAAACTGACTTACCAGGGGACAACCCATAATATACATGTTTTGGGTCATACTGTTTGTCCGGGACCCCAGTGAGTTTCTAGGTCTGTTGTTCGTACTTTTGGGTGAATGTGTTGGGCATCATACCGGTTTCCACACACTATGTCTAATTGATTTGCTGCACCTTATCTGTCGGTCACAGGTATGTTTGCTGTTCTGAGATCGCTCACTTGGCTCCCAAGTAAATCTTACCAACTAACTGGTTTATTCTAATTGACACTCCTCTGCCCAACACTTTCAATCCGGTTAAGGTAATTCGTCTCACTTAGCTCGATACGAGATGTCTCACCTGTCAGTGAGCAGTCTACTATGCTTATTGTTTCCATCTTAACATAAATCGCTCGACAATTTCAGATCCTTCATTTTTGAACAAGGACGGACAGAACCTGCGGGAAAACTACATTCATCTCGTGTTTCGTTTACCAGTTCCACCAGACCTGAAGCAATTTCTCATATACGAGTGTTTGTGGCCCGCACGCGACTGGCACAATAACGTACAACGACTTGGACGAACGGAGTACTGGGCGCTGGAGCAAGAGGGTGCAGACTACCGTTCGCTCGTTTATGGTCCTGGATTGGTTTATGGTCACGGATTCGTTCCATTGAACAGCCATCGCCAGCTATAGCGACAAAGCTCCCGAATCGATCTACTGCGCTCTCACAGTCCTATGACACCTCACTTTGTCTACAGGCTGGTATCTCTAGACGACTGGCCTCAAAGTTTACGAGGAACAGAGAAGCTATTGCGGAACACGATTAGCCTTGGAAGTTTCATTTGACAATCTACTAACTGAAAACAAAATGATTAAAGCACGTAGACGGCGCCAATGTTTTGTTCCTCAAAGTTACTTTTCATTTGTTTTGGCTGTTCACACTCTCAGCGCGATTGACCGTACAAACGAACGCGGATAGCTTCATGAGGGTTAATACCTATAAGAAAGAGTGATGGGCGTAGTTATATTGACTCTATAATATTTGCACTTGAATATTCATTGCTGGAGTTCGTTTGATACGTTTGTCGTTCTATGGTGGTCACCATGCGGAACGCTGAATTCGTTAAAGGCCTTTTCTGTGTGCAGTGAACAATCATGGTAATGTTTGTACCATGACTGCGCACAAAAAAATATATGTTTTGTTCACTTTTAATAACTATCATTGCTGATCTATTAAAACTTTCCTGCCCGGGACTGTTCGACTTCCTGTCACATCCATTTATACCCGATTGTTTTAATGAACTAATTGCTTGTTGACTGGTGGCCAGTTTCGAAATCGATTTTGTTTGCTCTATCTTGAACATCTGTGAGATAATTTGGGCATCTGGTTGATTGAAATTCAAGATGAGAGGGCACTTTTATCGTGATTTTAACAATAACACCGTATGAATTCCGATCATTTCGATTGCTTTTCTGATATTTTTTGGACTTGGAAGATAGTTCCACTAACCTGACTGACTGAATCAACGTTATTGGGATTTCTGGTGAGTAGTAGAGGAGTTGGTTTATTTCAAATTGAACATCACCCACAATTGATCGCAGCTGTCGCATTCCCATAGACTCTCCAGTCGGCCTCTTTCGAAAAGAAGCACTAGACTCAGGTTTCGCTCTTATTAGAACTCGTCAGTAGTGCATATCATCGCCACTACCGGGACTTGAACCACGGACATGCTGTTCATGAGGCAACCGTGATTACCACTACGCCATTGACCTCACGTTAGGCACGACCGGACTATCACGTTTGAACACAACCACTTTCGCTTGTGAGTAATGATCAGGTTGCCCGATCGCCTCGAGATGAAACACAGTTACTGCCTGTTATTGGAATTCGAGATAATGCGCGTACCTATATGGGCACACGCACAACAACCTGTGACTGATTAATGACTGCTTTCCCGTGTTTCTTCACTTGTTACCCAAGTAACAGGTACCAGATCGCCAACGCTGTCCGATTAATTGGGTCGTATACTAAATGAATCCGGTTTAATGCAAAAGCCTGATGTGGCCTGGAATACATACGCTGCGCACAGCAGTGCTCAGATTCAGACATTAATGTCATATCCACTGCGCCCTCGGGCTAGACATGCCCCTCACTGCCAAATGAATCAGACTCTTAAATCACTGGTTCTGGGTAGGGTCCTCTAAGTAAACCCTGTATCACATTGTCTTACAGATCAGACTTTTGAGTTAGAGGTTCGGGGTGAGGTCCCTCAAGCCAACCTTCTTCCGCGGCATAAACGACCGGAAAGTATCAGAAGTTGTCATTCTGGCGACAGTGACGTTATATAACCAGTGGTAATTTCTCCTCATTTTTCAACCTACAAGTTTTAT
This sequence comes from Paragonimus heterotremus, assembly GCA_013368495.1. Taxonomy (NCBI): domain Eukaryota; kingdom Metazoa; phylum Platyhelminthes; class Trematoda; order Plagiorchiida; family Troglotrematidae; genus Paragonimus; species Paragonimus heterotremus. The sequence goes on from LUCH01003781.1 coordinate 48,147, forward strand.
GAGCATTGACAATGAATTACTGATAAGTAGTTTGACAGGTTTGATAATTTAGATGAGATCCATTTGCGAAAAATTTGGACTTCGGCTGGATTCGAACCAGCGAC